>CP092874.1:2672904-2948872 GCA_030710605.1 Cordylochernes scorpioides
TTACTATTAATGGTTGTTTAGTGTCATGGAGATCTAAAAAGCAAAATTGCGTGTCATTATCTACAATGGAGTCTGAGTACATTGCTCTCGCCCAGACCACTAAGGAAATATTGTGGATAGCACAAATATTAGAGAATTTGAAATGCCTGACTAACGCCTCACGCCCAATAACAATATTCTGTGATAATAGAGCTGCCATCGAGTTTTCTAAAAACAACATAGAAAACAATAGGTCGAAGCACATTGACATACGGTATCATTATATAAGAGAAAAGGTCAACAGTGGAGACATCCATGTGAATTACATCTCTACCAACGACAACCTGGCCGACATCTTCACCAAGGGCCTCAAAAGGACTGCACATCAGAATGATTGTGCAGCTATGAATTGTCTGGATACTGGCATACCACCCGACATATCCAAAGTGGGAGAATGAAGACATGTTGTATATGCCCACTTCCGCCTGAGAGGACCTACGTCGCCACTACGTCACGGCCAGCCAATCACCGAGCTGCCCCATCCTCCCTCCCCCTTTTTAGTCATAATAAAGATAACTTTCCTGTTGTTCGCTTCGCCTCCGCGTGCTTCTAATATATCCACTTCAATCGGCAGATGTAGTGGGATAATTGACTACTTCCTTATACTATTACATCATCTAGTCCAGCTTCAATTTATAGCCCAACATTTTTATTTATTACCAGTTGCAAACAAGACACGCTATATCCGATCTGGAATAATTATGCGTGAAACTATTCACAATAATTCATATTGTAGTAGATTAGGTAACAGAATTGTCAAAAAGAAAATAAACAATTAAGAAAAAGAGCATTGAATGAAAATATACATTAAGCAAATAAGCAACATCATAAGCAGATAGAAGAAATCGCAAGGTAGTTATTTACAGTATGTTAAGCAATGATGGAAGTTGATTTAATGAAGTTATCTGTAATAATTAGTATCGTGGAGAGAGAAAGTTGATCAAGTTGAGTTATTTACAATGAGTTATATTCTAAAGTAACTTATTAATTATTTACATTGATGCAAGACAAGTCGCATAGTAGTGTAGTTCCTCAAGCTGCATGAAGCTGTCTATGATAAATTTTTGGGCAATAAATTCTTATCGAATAAACGTTTAAATGATAAGCATTATTGTATAAATTTATTATTTTAGGACATCGATCGAATGTATCTTATAAACAAGTTCTTAAATATTTTTTTTATTTCATTCATATTTTTAACACAATTTGGAAAACATAATAATAAGATTTATTTATATTCAAATTTTATATTTGAAAGATTTTGATTTTTAGTATGTATATATATGTCGTAAAAAAAGATGTGTTTTAGGTACGTTACCAATTCATTCATGCAGTCGTGGATTGAAATTGAAAATGATAACTTTATATCCAAAATTAAATTTATTTTAATGATTATATTTTTAAGAACAAACAGTTTTTGCATACATACAATTCTATATGATATTCTAAGTATAAACAAAAAACAATATATCGTTGTACTCCTTTTGTTAAGGATTTTAAAAAATTAACTCTGTGTTAATTCTATGATTATTTAAATTATAATTATATTAATGAATAATAAAAATATGATTTTTATTATGTCATTTCTTCCCTCCAAGGATAAAAATTAGGGAGTAATTTTCAAAGTAAAAAAAAAGTATCATTATTATTTACATAGATTATCAGTTAAGATGGAGGATACCAATTGAAACTATATCAATGATTCTCTTTATTCATTCTACATATTCTTATTTGTACCTTTGTTTGACAGTAGCTGAAAACTATCCAATCTTATTTGAATTTATAGGTGTCTCCTTCCTATAATTCATAAGGGGATTTACCTCATGAATTGAGTAGGCCTTCTCAGGCTCTCAAGATTCAAAAGGTATTTTGCCACATGCCAAAAAATATATTTTTGAAAATCACAAATTTATTTCTCATAATGACGAGTGGTATCCAACATCTTGTTTCACATTTATTTGGTTTGATCAGAATAAAAACATAAAATAATGGGTTATTTACTTCCACATAATGAAAAATATTTACACATGAAGTTTTATTATTTACATTTAAAAAAAAGAATGTTCGAATATGAAATGTTCCATATAAAATTTGTGAGGGAAAAATATATAGAATCATATGAGTGAATTTCTCAACAAATAAAATCAAAATGTAAAATATTTACAACAACATTAATTAAAAGTGGTATGTTTTTAAAATAAAATAAAATATTTGCATTTTTAGATTATATAATATTTCCTTCCTGTGAAAAAGATTTTAAAAAAGTTAAAATTTGAAAATAAAAATGGCTATTACAAAAATAATTAATTAAACGAAATCAAAATGTCTATAAAATAATTACAAATTAAACAATAAAAATCAATGTCTATATTTTTTCAAAATAAACAAAAGAAAGTTTGTTTATAAATAATTTATATAAATATGATATTAAAATAAAACTATATATAAGAAATAATAATGATAGATTAATATAAAAATTTATATGAAGCTGTTGTATCTTTTATACGGGTTCATTTACCTTTAGCTTTATATATATTTAATATAGTTACAGCCTTTATGTATATAGACAATTAATATACCGCCGTGCTAGAACAATTATATATTTATTATGCGGCGTTGTTTACATACTGTGTTGCCAGATCTTTTGTAGCACAGATTATAACTATATACAACATGTTCCCCTTTTAATTAAAGTCCGGGGTCGAATCTTTTCGGAGGCTTTACCACACGTCCACTTCTAGTGGTGTAGGCAGTGCCTCCTTCATTGTAGTTTCCTATGGGAGTTGAAGTGGATGGGGCCAACTCTTCAGGACTGAGGTTCAGGCGGGGAAATTCTCCTGGTTCCCTTTGACCACTGGACTCCGATGATGTCGAGGGGGCTGGATCCAATTGGGGCGATGACTGGCTGCTCCTTCTCTGTCCAACAGGATAACTTCTGGGCCGTGGGTGAACTCTGTTCCGTTTTAACATTCGGCCCTCGTTGTTCTGAATGATGTATGATCGAGGCTGGTTGGCTTCTCCAATGATGGTAGCTGGTCTCCAGGCATTGCTAGTTTTGGCATTTACCTGTTCACCAGAACTCATTTTAGGAAGTATTTTGGCATTTCGGTCATAATATTCTTTCATCTTATATTGATTTTCCCTCTTCTGCTGTAGAATGTTTTCCGTGCTAATGAAAGCAGGTTTTAGCTTTGTGGTTTTCATTGGGATCAAGGTTCTCAAGTTTCTTCCCATTAGCATCTGAGCTGGGGACGGTAGATTATTTGACGGAGTTGTTCTCAGGGCTATTAAACACATATAAGGATCAGTGTTGTCTTGACGGCATTTCTTAAGTTGCTTCTTTACTGTTTGCACCATCCTCTCCACTAATCCGTTTGATTTTGGGTATCCTGGGCTAGAGGTTTTATGTTCTATGTCCCATTCATTTGTAAAATTAGTAAAGTCTTGTGATGTAAATGGTGGTCCATTATCAGTGATGATGATCTCTGGAATCCCATGTCTTGCGAAGGTAGATTTCAAAACTGGTAGAATCTCTTTTGCTGAAGTTGATGCTACCTTGATGACTTCAGGAAAGCTGCTGTAGTAGTCTACTATTATTATGAATACAGATTGGTCTAGATAGAAGAAATCAATAGCTACTTTTTGCCAAGGGTAGTCTGCTATTTCGTGAGGTATAAGTGGTTCTTTCCTTTGCGAAGGTTGTGATTCTTGACAAATTCTACACTTATAAACCATCTCTTCTATTTCTCTATCCAGTCCAGGCCAATAAATAGCTTCATGTGCTCTGTTTTTACAAGCAGAGATCCCTTGATGAGACATGTGTAGTGTTTGCAAGATGCTTTCCCTTTGGACTTTAGGGATGACAAGTCTTTGTCCTCTACAAATCAGGTCTTTCCATATATATAGTTCTTCTTTACAATGCCAGTAGGGCTTAACAGCATAGTCCACACTTTTCTTATGAATAGGCCACCCATTCAGTATATGATCCCTTAATTTTATCATTTCTTCATCTGACTCCATATCTCTGAGAATTTCCTGGTATCTTTTAGTGGTCACCTTCAGATTTAGAGTCATAATGGTGTTCTGGAGATCCAGATCTGAGGTGTCGATGGTTTCCTCTGAAATTGAATCTCTAGATAGAGTGTCTGCGGTGTGAATCACTTTTCCTGGTACATATTCTAAATTAAAATCATATCGCATCAATTTCAAGACCAGTCTTTCAAGTCTTGGAGATAATTCCTCTAGTGGCTTTTTTAGTATAGCCAACAAGGGTTTATGATCCGTCTGGGCTGTGAACTTTCTTCCATACAAATGATAGTTAAATCTTTGGCATCCATACCAGAGAGCTAAGAGCTCCTTTTCAATCTGGGCATATTTTTTCTGAGTGTTATTCAAGGATGCGGATGCAAAAGCGATGGGTCTTCCCTCTTGCATCAAGACAGCCCCAAGCCCATGTTGACTAGCGTCCACTGAAAGTGTTACCTTCCGATGGGGGTCAAAGAGGCCAAGAACTGGAGGATTTGATACCAAATTTTTCAGCTCAATGAATTCTTTTTCTATAGCCTCATTCCATGTCCACAGGGTATTCTTTTTTAGGAGTTGTCTTAACAAGACAGTTTTATCTGCCAGATTATGCATGAATTTAGCTAGATAGTTCACAGTTCCCAAAAATCTTTGAAGAGATGTCTTGTCCATTGGTCTTTTTATTTTTTGTATTGCTTCTAATTTAGATGGATCTGCAGAGATGCCATTCTTGGATATCTCATGTCCAATGAACTTAACTTTTTCTTGGGCCAGTTGCATTTTATTGAATTCAAACTTTAAATTATTTTTTCTAGCAATTTCCAAAACCGTAATCAGTCTACTATTGTGCTCCGTGAGGGAGTTTCCGTATATTATTATATCATCCATGTATACTTTTACTCCTTCAATTCCTGTAAACATACTTTGCATTTTTTTATAGAAAACTTCTGGAGCGCTGCAAATACCAAAAGGTAACCGATGGAATCTGTAATACCCATAAGGTGTAGCCATTGTTAAAAGGCTAGATGACTTTTCGTCTAACTTGATTTGCCAAAAGGCTGACTTAGCATCAAGTACTGTATAGATGGGTGATTTTGTGATATCAGCAATGATGCCTTCAGGGGCAGGAAGTTGACGATATTCCATTTTAATCCATGGATTTAGCTCTCTAGGGTCCATACAGATACGAACCTTTCCATTTGGTTTCTTAATGATTACCATCGGGTGTGCCCACTCTGCTGGTTGGTCTACCTTTGAGATGATCTTTTGTTCCTCCATCGATTTTAGCTCCATCTCAACTGGTTTTTTCAGTGCAAACGGAATTCGGCGAGCTAACTGAATTCTTGGATGTGCATTTTCTCTCAGGATCACAGAATGCTCTCCAGGGAGTGTTCCGATCTCATCAAAGACATCTCTGTAGGACTCTATTATCTTTGTAGGTGAAGCATCCATCTTTGTCCTAGTATGGTCCTGTTCCAACGACTCTACTTTTAATATCAGCTCTAATTTTTTACACGCTGCCAATCCCAAAATTGGTGGAGCTGGCAAATCCACGACTAGAAATTCAAGGATTTCAGATTTTTTCCCAGAGGTACATGAAGCCTTGCATTTGCCCCTTATTGGTACTTTTTCTCCTGTATATGAATAAACCGCAATCCCAGTTGGATATATGCAGGGTTTATTTTGCCAATTTTTAATGGTATCCAATGGCAGGATGTTCACCTGTGCTCCTGTGTCTAATTTAAAATTAACTGAATTATTCTCCACCAAGATTATTTTAGTCCACTCTAGACCAGTAATGCTATCTAGGGATAGGTATTGAAGACACATTTCTTCTTCCTCTTCCGCTCTTTCCTCCAACATATGCACTCTGTTCCTACACATTTTAGCAAAATGGTTTGGTTTTTTACATGAATTGCATATTTTACCATATGCAAAACATTTACCATATGGATGTCTGGAACCACAATTTTGGCAAACCTTTGCATTAGGATGTTCCTCAGATACATTAGGTTTTCTACCAACTGGATATTTGAAATTCTTTTTATATTGCTTTTTATATTTTATAGAATGTAAATCAACATCTTCTCTAGTTATATTTTTTACTTGTTGTCTAGAAGTTTCAGTAGCTCTTCCCAAGTCTATGGCTTTAGCTAAAGAAAGATCAGGATCTTGTAGCATCCTTTCTTTTAAAGCTTTGTCTTTAATTCCAATTATAATTCTATCTCTGACCAAGGAATCTGCAAGCTCTCCAAATTCGCAGTCCATGCTTTTATTTTTCAATTCAGTTACATAGTCATCAAAATTCTGATTCTCCCCTTGTTCCGTTGTAAAAAACTGGTACCTCTTATAGGTTGTGTTTTTATATGGTTTAAAGTGTCCATCAAACAGTTCAAGTATATCCGGAACAGTCGGAGAGGCATCAGTTTCTTGTATTTTAAATGTAGAGTATATATCTAGGGCTAACTCACCAATATTATAGAGTAGAATAGCCCTTTGTCTTGGAATAGATTTTTTATCTATTTCTGTGGCTATGTAAAACATTTGGAATCTCTTTTTCCATTTACCCCATGCTTCTGATGGGTTTGTTCCAGGCACAAATGGCTGCAAACTATTCCCGGTACTCGAGGCCATTTTTCAACGTGTTAGGCTTAATTGATATTTGAAATTTTACTTATCTTTCAAAATCCCGGCGCTGCCACCATGTTGTATCTTTTATACGGGTTCATTTACCTTTAGCTTTATATATATTTAATATAGTTACAGCCTTTATGTATATAGACAATTAATATACCGCCGTGCTAGAACAATTATATATTTATTATGCGGCGTTGTTTACATACTGTGTTGCCAGATCTTTTGTAGCACAGATTATAACTATATACAACAGAAGCCAAAAAAGGTATTTAAAATATGAATAATTATGTCGTTATGCCTGCTGTATTTCAAAATATTAAATGGCAGTAGAAATGTTTATCTTTACACAAATATAATTTAAAATGAGTTTTTCCTAAAATATAAACATTTAAATGCATGTAAATAATATATAAAAGTATTTTTCAATAAAATGGATGAGTAATTAAATGATTATAAAGAGATATTTGAAGTGACATTAAGTTATGTGTGTAGGCAAAAGAATTGGGGTTGATATTTGTTCTCCATATCCAAAATATGGCCTTTCTGTAAAAAACATGGTTTATCATCAATATCTATTAACTTTGTGTTAGAAATTTGGTTTACTATTAAGTCATTTTCTAAATTAGTGCTATTTTGAAGTAAAAAATCTGATTCTGGGTAAAATAATTTAAGTTTATTTGAGTGTATAATTTCTGTTTGTTTTCTTTGAGGTAAAAGGGGTTTATTTATTTCATATGTGACTGGAGAAAGTTGTTTTAAAATTTTAAATGGGCCTATATATCTTTGTGTTAATTTACCAGTGTTTGGATAAATAAAGGTTTTCACTAATACCTGATCTCCTTCTTTAAAAATGGGTTCTGGGTGTTTAATATCATAAAGCTGTTTGCTGTGTTCATGGGATTTTATGGTTCTTTCATTGGTTAATTTTCTTGCTTTTTCTATTGGTGTATGTGTTTCTGTGTCATGTTCTATATACTGTGGTTGTATTCCATAGTATAAGAACCTAGGTGTAAAGCCTGTTATAGTATGTACTGTATCATTATAACTTTCAGTAATATTAGGAATATATTTTGTCCAAGGGATCTTTAAATTATGATTATATTCACATCTAAACCTATTTATGATAGTGGAATTTAATCTTTCTACTTTTGCATTTGTTTCTGGGTGATGGGCACTGGTGAGTAGATGCTTAACATTATTTTTTCCTAAAAATTGTTTAAATTTATTGCTAAGAAAAGCTGCATTTCTGTCAGTTATTAATATTTCAGGTTTGTTAATTTGGAATAAATTTTTTAAACAAGTTATATATGAATCAGTGGATACAGATTTTGTAGGAAAGGTCCAAAGGAATCTACTGTGATGATCTACTATCATATGGATACTGTGTTTGGTTGTCCCATAATTATGTAAGCCTCCCATTGTGTCTAAAGAAAAAATATGATTTGGGTGTGTAGCTATTGGCATCTGTTGTAGTGGTCCATCAACAAAATGAGCTATGGGGTATCTGCTGAGAAAATCAGCTTCTTTATTTTCCTTAATTAATTTAATTAAATCAGATTTTTCATATGGTGAAAGTTTTTCATCAAATTCTACACTATTAAAATTTCTAAAATCATTTTCATTAGGAGGAATAATAGGTTTAAATAAAGGAATTACATTATGATGTGTATAATTATTATTATTAGGGTTATGGTAATTAACATTAAGAATTCTACCAAATTGAGTAATTGTAAAACTTTGAAAATCAATGTCTAATTTAAATAATCTTATATGGTGTAAAGAAAGCAATACATATGGCAAATTAATATCAGAGGAATAAAAATCAATATCTCTAGTAATAAATCCTATAGTTGTATTAACATTAATTTTTGAATTTATATTTAGCATACCGGATGTCTGTTTAATAAGAGGTAAATTATTAAAAACAACATAGTTTGGTTGAATCTTATCTATCATATGTTGAGGAATTATAGAGAAGGTACAGCCAGTATCTATGAGAGCTAATATACTGTTATTATTCACATTTAGATTTATATACAGACCTTGGCGTCAGG
This sequence comes from Cordylochernes scorpioides, assembly GCA_030710605.1. Lineage (NCBI taxonomy): Eukaryota > Metazoa > Arthropoda > Arachnida > Pseudoscorpiones > Chernetidae > Cordylochernes > Cordylochernes scorpioides. The sequence goes on from CP092874.1 coordinate 2,681,658, forward strand.
AGTGTTGAGGCGGAGCTGGTCGGCATTCGCTCGAAGGGGCTGTTGTCTGCGTCAAGGTGTCCATGGATCGAGACGGCACGGACATGAAGCTTGCAGCTGGGGAGGCTTGTACGGCCTTCTCCCGAAACCAGCACCTATTCTCAGGATGGAAGCGTCCGGCATGTCCCCGGTTCAGGCAAATTCGGCAAGGACGTCTTTTAGAACTATAGTCCATAGGGCTTCTACCTGGATGTCCCCTTCGCTTTGGTTGTACTTCCCTTCTTGGGGCTGTTTCCCTTTTAATAGATGACTCCTCCACATTTGCATCTTTATTTGGCAAATTCTGCAAGCTTTTTGCGTGAATTTCTAGAAATTCCATTAAATCCTTACTTGAAGGCACAACCCTTGGGTTGTTCTGCAATTCCCACTGTTTTCTTGTGGTTTTATCAAGCTTATCTTGTATGATCTTGACGAGAAACACATCAGATAAACTATCGATTTGGTAACCTAATACGTTCACTGTTCTTACTATCTCGTTGCAACTATCTAGAAGTTTAAACATTGACTTATGGTTGTCATCGGCTAACTTTGGTAATCTTAATGCATTATCTATTTGGGTGAAAATCAGATCCTTTGGATTATCATATCTTGTTAATAAGGTTTGCCAAACCTCAACATAATTATCGGCTGTAATTGGAAATGCGTTTACCAGTCTTAGGGCTTCGCCTCTCAGTTGGCCTTTTAAATATTGTAACTTTTCAATATTAGGTATTTGTGAGTTAGAACCAACCGCAGAAAAAAATAAATCCTTAAATGAAAGCCATGATTCTAATCTACCATCGAAAGTTGGCAATTCAAGTTTAGGCATTTTAACATGTAAATTTACCCCTTTCTCAGATGTTTCTTGCCCATTATGCCTTAAATCCAATTCACACTTTAATCTTATACACTTATCTATGCAATTTTCCACTTCGTCATTCAATTCATCATCTTCAAGTTGCTGCAAGAAAATATCACTCATTTTCATCAAATCATTATTTGCATACTCTAGTTTGCATTTCGTTGCATTTACATCTACCATAGACACAATGGATTCGATATTTTCTTCAATGCCTTTTATACTTTTTTTTATCCTTTTTAATTTCTTAATTAAAGTTTCGACTTCCATAATTGCTATTCTTTTATCTATATCTTTTCCCAAATATCTTAGTTGCAATATATGGCTTTGAAATCTATTGGAATTCTTCTCGCACAGGGTTAAAATACATCCTGTCGACTATTAATAAAAGTGTCGTAAAAAAAGATGTGTTTTAGGTACGTTACCAATTCATTCATGCAGTCGTGGATTGAAATTGAAAATGATAACTTTATATCCAAAATTAAATTTATTTTAATGATTATATTTTTAAGAACAAACAGTTTTTGCATACATACAATTCTATATGATATTCTAAGTATAAACAAAAAACAATATATCGTTGTACTCCTTTTGTTAAGGATTTTAAAAAATTAACTCTGTGTTAATTCTATGATTATTTAAATTATAATTATATTAATGAATAATAAAAATATGATTTTTATTATGTCATATATATATATATTAGTATGAATATAATATTTATATACGATATATTGAATATTATAATTAATCAGTAAATATATTACCTTTGAACGCATATTAGCTAAATTCTTTATGTTTACAAAAAAATGTTTTTCTGAAAACATACATACAATTTCTACTGATTTATAATTGATATAAAATAAGGTTTGTTATATTTGTGTTTTAGAAATCTCAGATGCCGAATTGGAAGGTTAATATGAATTACCATCCAATATTATATATACAATTTTTTATATATACTCATTTTTATTAATCAACACACATTTATTTCAAAACTGTGATATACTTTAAGAAAAAGAAAGTGGCATCTCCTTATCGTGCAATTGAAAGTTGCTGATGGCTTTTGTTGAATTTTTATTGTCTAATATTATTTTTATTCTACAAGGGGGGATCAATAAATAAGGTGAATTATCTTATTTCTTAAAAATTAAAAAAGCAAAAATAATTTAAACCACAGAATATTAAAATATAACATCGAGAGACTATTTAAGGTGTTCTGTTCTTTTTTCCCACGCGCGGCGCGAGACTTATAAATAAACTAAAATGGAAGCTCCCTTGAAGGATTGCACCACGCTTGAACAACGTGCAGTTATTCGTTTCTTAAATGCAGAAGGTATTCAAACATCTCAAATATGCCAAAGAATGAAAAATACCTATGGTGAGTCTTGTTTGTCTCAGAAAAACATTTATAAATGGGTTAACATGTTCAAAAATGGACGAATTCCACATTTCCTTAATTTGGACCAAACACTTAACCGTATTCGGGTTTCAAAGGCCGCATACATCATGTAAAACTGTATATACAATCATTAAATTAGGTGTTGAAGTTTTAGAACACATCCTGCATATAGTCCAGACCTAGCCCCCTCTGACTATTTCCTTTTTGGACTACTAAAGAAGGAGTTAAAGGGAAAGCGATTTGACTCGGATGAAGATGTCCAGAAAGTGGTGCAAGATTTTTTCACACGCTTCCTAAGAGTGCCTATAAAGAGGGTATTTACAAGTTTCCAGAACGATGGAGACGATGTATAGAAAGCCAAGGTGATTATTTTGAATAAATCAAGTCCTAATTTTTAATATCGTTCCTATTTTTTAAATAAATTATAATTCACCTTATTTATTGATCCCACCTTGTATGATTGTAATAATCTGTGACTTAAATTCTGTGGTGTCAGGAATGTATATATATAGGTGAGAGGGAATAGAGATGTGTGGTTAGAGAGATGTTATTTTACCAGTAATGTTTACTTAGATATATTTAGTAATTTAGGTTCCTTGTACCTTCAATAAAGAAGATTTATATTTTAGAAGAGAAATAATTATTGGGATCCACCACCAACAGCTTTCGCCATCTGTCGGAATAAATATCAATTTTTCCCTGGAGGCCTGATATATTTTTACTCAATATTAATACAGTAGAACTTGGATAATTCGAACTTCTTTAATTCGAAAACCTCTTTAATTCGAATATTTATCTTGGTCCCTAGAATTTCCTATATAAATAATTTAACATCTTTAATTCGAATTTTTGGATAATTCGAATTTTTTTATGGTCCCTTGGGGTTCGAATTATCCAAGTTCGACTGTACAAGGAAATATCAACTATTCGTTTATTTTTTATTCATTCCAGAATTGGCCAAATACCCATTCTTGATTAATCAAAAAGAGGTAACTGCGTACACAAATACGTACCTAATCAAGAATGGGTATTTGGCCAATTCTGGAATATTTGAAAATCAACGAAATAGTTGATTTTTATTCCGATAGATGGCGCTAGCCATCAGTAACTTTCAGTTGCACGATAAGGAGACGCCCCCTCCCCTTTTTTTTCTTAATTTATGCACCTTATCCCAGTACAATATCACATTTGTACTATTTTTCATATAGTGATATACTTTGTTATATTACAACTTTGTTTTAATGATTTTTTCGTGTAGAAATAACCAGAATACTTTTAGGTAAGTATATACAATATATTATTTTGAATATGTAAAATATATTATGAATATGGGCAATATATGTAAGTAATAGTATACAGTTAAACCTGTCTATAGCGCCCCCTCTAAATAGCGCCTCCCTCTCTATAGCGCCTAAATTTAAATACGTATTACGATGCAATTTACATTAAAAGTGACCTGTCTATAGCACCCCTCTCTATAGCACCCTATTATGGTGAGTCCCAAAAGGGGGCGCTATAGACATGTTCAATTGTATATATTTTATAATGGTGGGGTTTAAACAATTACATATTTATATCTCATATATATCTTCCGTATGTCTCTATCCTTATAAAATATATCTAATTAATATATTTATTATAATTATTTTCTTTCAAAATATGTATATGAATAATTTTAAATGCCAAGAAAGATGTTAATACGAATTAATTATTTTAAATTAATATATTTGAACAATTTTATAGAAAAACTACTCCTTCAACGCCTTTTTAATATCTTTCTCTAAAATATTTATGTATATATTTCTTTAATTGACAAATAAATTTATAAAATATACTTAAATGTTATAATACCTTGATAAAGGTTGGAGTTCAGACAACTGAAATATTGATAAAATAAATAAAGTTTTGATCCAATATATGCCTTTTTATTCAAATATATATATATTTCTTGTGACATATATCAAATACATTTGTTTGTTTATAGAATTATTCGAAAAAACAAGTAAGTAGTATATAATAAAGATGTTTATTTTCTAAATATATTAATAATCTATATTACTCTTTATATATTATTTTTTCGTGCCTTCCATAATATGATTTAACTTCAAATGTTTTAACTTAATATTCAATATAAATGTGTAAACATTTTTTTTCGATTTGCAATAAGATATTAGAATTGAATATAGTTTACCTGAATTATATAAACATGACTATTAACTTCTTCATATCAAAAGGAAATAAATATTAATGAATAGTGATTTAAATGTATCAAGCTTTATTCTGGCCATAATATTAAAGATATATTCGGGATTTATTATACAAACACTTATTAATATTTAATAAATATATTAAACATTTTACCTATATTTAACTACGTAATTAGTTAGTGAATTTTTAAAATAATGTTGTTATCTTAAAAAAATACATGTTATAGTTCACTAAGGGAATTTAAAAATATAAATAATATATGCATATATTGATAGAACAAAAGTTGATATTAATAAAAGACAGTTCGCTGAGGGAAAAGGTTCTTGATATAGGCTTAGCAAAATACGGTTATTCTTTTTGAGGATTTCTGGTTGTTTTTGTACTCACGTATGTTGTAGTTACGAGGACATCCCTTTAGATAAAAACAAATATATATTTATTTAAGGAACGACTTGTTCCATTACATATATTGTTAAAACAAGTTAGCGGTAAACATCAGCAAGGTTGAAGGTAGTTGTTGGAAGTTACGTCATCGTAGTGACGTCAGCATCTATGATGATTAAAGTCATAGTTTGCGTAACAATTCCCTCCTTACTTTGGCTTTATTCCCACGATGCTGAGGCTTTCCAGGTGTTTCTCCATCTGGTCTCGGGATAGGTCCTTTGTGAAGATATACGCCTCCAGGTCCTGAGATGGCTTGTACAGAAGGCAGATGTCTCTGGATTCATAACAGTCTCTCAAGAAGTGGTACTTTCTGTTGATATGTCTACAGCGACTGCTTTGTTTAGGGCTGGAGATCCAGTTGATCAATGACTGACTGTCTGTATAGATCGCAGTTGGTTTTTTCCATGAAATTCCATTCTTCCAGCTCTCGTAACAGGTTTATTATCCACTTGATTTGACAGCAGCTTTCACAAGCAGCTATCATTTCCGCTTCCATTGTGGAGAGGGCGACGAGTGGTTGTTTACTACTTTTCCAGTCTATAGATGCTTCGCCGAGCTTCAATACATATCCGCCGTAGGATTTTCCATCATGAGTGGTCGACCAGCTGGCATCGGTGTAGGACTTAAGGATTCCAGTCTTCCCTCTTTCAAATTTCACTCCTAGGTCAATTGTTCCTCGTAGGTATCTCATCACTCTTTTGATTGCTGTCCAGTGCATCTGTTTTGGTTGTCTGGAGTACTGTGAAAGTTTGCTAGTGATGTAAGCGATGTCGGGTCTGGTGTTAACAGCTAGAAACATTAGCATTCCAAGGGCTTCTTGGTAAGTGTGCTGATCACAATTGTCATCTTCAATATGATTATCCAAATTGATTTCTTTGGAACCTGGTGTTGGAACTTCCTTACAAGTTTCCATTCCATATTTTTGCAATATTTGTTGTACATAGTGGCTTTGCTGTAGCGAAATTCCCTCCTTGTCTTGTATGATCTTGATTCCCAAAAACATGCCTTTACATGTTACATCCTTTATTTCCAGGTGATGTCTCAATTTATTGATGAATCTGTTTGAGGTATCTTCAGAATCTGAGACAGTGATAAAGTCATCAACATATATCCCTACATAGAAGTATTTGTCTTCATTCTTCCATTTAAATAGGCAAGGATCAGATTTAAGTTTTTCCAGTCCACAGTCATGAAGTACTTGACTGAATTTCTCATACCACGATCTTCCGGATTGAGGTAGACCGTAAATACTTTTGTTGAGTTTGCAAACTTTGTTTCTGTCTTGGACAAATCCAGAAAGTTGTTCCATTAATATTGTATTTTCAATGTTTCCATTTAGATAGGCTGCTTTTACATCAAATAGTTTAATGACTGAATCTTTTGTTGCTGCCATTGACAAAATAGTCCTGAGGGTGGCATTTTTAATTACAGGGCTGAAACTTTCGTTGTAATCTCTTCCTGGGATTTGGTTGTATCCCATTGCAACAAGTCTAGCTTTGTAAGTTTTGTTTTCTTGGTCTTTAGATATTTTGAACACCCATTTACTTTTGACAACTTTAGCGTTTACAGGTCTAGGTACCAGTTCCCATACTTGATGCGAGTACATGTTCTGTATTTCCTCAAGCATTGCGTTCTCCCAATGTTTCTTGTCTTCGCATGCGATGGCTTCTTCATAGTCTTTCGGAATGGTTTCATTCGTAGTAGCCAGAACGTAGTCATCGAATCTTTTAGGTATTGTTCGAGTTCTTTGTGGTCTGTCTGATCCACTTGACTCTGTCTGTCTGTTGATCATGGTATCTGGTGCTGGCTCTTCAATATCAACATCTGATAGAACATGATTGTCCAGTTGTTCATCCTCCTGAATGAAGAAATATGTGTCAGTATCCGTATTATTATCACTTTGTTTTTCTTCCGAGATGACATTATTGTTCTCTCTGAAATGAATGTCTGCGGTTTCAAGAATGACTCTCGCTGTGATATCAAATACTCGATAAGCTCTTCTGCATCTTGAATAGCCTACAAATATTCCTCTCTTAGATTTAGCTTCTAGTTTGTGTCTTTGATGATTCTCGAGTTTATAGAAGACTTCACAACCAAATCTCATGATGTGAGAGACGGATGGCTTTTTACCTTTCCATTTTTCCATAGGGGTAGTGTCTGGGTCATTAGTTGTGGGAGTTAGATTGTACAGATATGCAGCTGTATTCACAGCTTCTGCCCAGAAGTGTAGGGGTAATTGGGAGTCTGCCAGAAGTGTTCGGCCTTTGTCTAATAGTGTTCTGTTAGCTCTTTCAACTCTCCCATTGCTTCTTGGGGTGTACGGTGTAGTTAGTTCATGTTTAATTCCTCTGGATTCTATGAAGGTTTCAAGGTTTTTATTGATAAATTCTGTTCCGTTATCTGTTCTAAGTCGTTTTAGTTTTGAGTTTAGCTCGTTTTCTCTCTTTACAATAAACTTCTTCAAAACTTCTGCTGCCGAGAGTTTATCTTTGAGAAATTCTACAAATATTCTCCTAGAAAATCCATCTACGATGGTCAAGAAATATTTACTTCCGCCCAAGGAGTTTATTCTCATTGGACCACAGAGATCGACATAAATGGCTTCAAAGGGGTAGCTTTCCTGATTGCCATCTGTGTGAACATAGGGTACTTTGGTCATTTTTCCCAAGGAGCAAGCATCACATTGATCAAGAGTACCATTTATAGAGTCCAGGCCTTTTAGGAGATTGTTCTTCAAAATCAGGTCTAGTTTGTTGTTACTAGGATGTCCTAACCTTCTGTGCCATGCAGTCCTAAAATTGTCCTTTGAAATCAAGCAATGTTCGTTTGGGACATGAGTTGCTTCAGATAAACGTGATAGGTTCAATGTGTACATGTTACCATCAAAGTTGCCTGTTCCTATTAGCTTGTCATCAGAAGAGTATATGTATGCTCCTTCAGAGTTCAAAAGAACAGAGTTCCCTCTTCTTACTACGCTTGGAATGGACATTAGATTTCCTTTCAGGTGTGGTACATGGAGGACATTATGCAGGGTTACAGCGTTGTTAAGTTTGTCCTTACCTTGTACAGTAGCTTGGATTAATCCTGATGAGGCAGATTCGATGTGTCTCCCTTCTTTCGCCACTTGTATGCTTCTTTTATCCTCCGCCTTGTGCTCGATCCATTCACCATGGGAAGTCATGTGGCTTGTGCACGCAGAATCAATTATCCACACGTCCTGAGTCGTCGGGCGTTCCTCCCTTGTGATCACATGTAGTGCGTATTCTGAAGTGGAGTCTCTTCGTTGGGATGGTTCCTCCGTTCGTTCTTGGATTGCTGATCTGGCTGTGTCTTTGTTTTGTTTTAGTCCTTTATGGTAGTTCCTTGTACTGGCCATGTTATTTTTGTTTGTTGTATTCTTTTGATTTCCTTTGTTGTCAGGGTTGAACCAACAGTCTTTCTTGAAATGTCCTTTTCTTTTGCAAATGAAGCATGACTTTTCTTTGAATTGGTTGCCTGATGATCTGAAAGCATTTTCAGGATTTTTGCTTCTGTCCTGCCTTTTCTTCTCGAAATCCAGTAGAGTTTGTCTCAAGTCTGGTAAGGAGATTTCTCTGTTTATTGACAGTGCTGCTGTGATCGTGTCAAAGTTAGGTGTGAGTCCTTCAACAATGTATCGTACAAGTTCTCTTTCTGTTACAGTCTTTCCTAGCTGGGTGATCTCTTGTGCCAGTTTCTGTGCTCGTACAATATACATGTTGACATTTTCATTTGGGTTCAATTTTAGTCTGGCTAGATCCAACATTAGGTCTATCCTTTTATTTTTTTAGAGATCCTTCAAACCTTTTCTTTATGTCGTACCAAATTCTTTTGGCTCTTTTATCGCCTCGAAAGATGATTGTTAAGTCATCCGAAAGTGACAATATTATTAGGCTGTATGCTTCCCGATTCTTTTTCTTCCAAATATCATATTCTAGTTTATTATTTGTAAAGTCTGGCTCGTCATTAACAATTACGTCCTCGAAGAGATCTTTTGAATCTAGAATTGCTTCCATTTTCATGGACCACGTTGTATAGTTATTTTCTGTTAACTGTTCGATTTTTGCTAAGTTATGTGTATCCATTTTTATTCAACTTTTTCTTTCTAAATTGGCGGTTAGTCCAATTATTTAATTTCTTTATGATTTAAATGGATCAATTGGCGGTTAGTCCAATTCGCGCGCCCAAACAACGCACTGCTACCAAATTGATATAGGCTTAGCAAAATACGGTTATTCTTTTTGAGGATTTCTGGTTGTTTTTGTACTCACGTATGTTGTAGTTACGAGGACATCCCTTTAGATAAAAACAAATATATATTTATTTAAGGAACGACTTGTTCCATTACATATATTGTTAAAACAAGTTAGCGGTAAACATCAGCAAGGTTGAAGGTAGTTGCTGGAAGTTACGTCATCGTAGTGACGTCAGCATCTATGATGATTAAAGTCAAAGTTTGCGTAACAGTTCTTCTGTATATATATATACTAGCCGAATGACCCGGGCAACGCGCGTGTTTTACGCGATTGAATGTTTTGATTCAAATACTATTTGTTACAATTATAATTTGGCGCCTTAAATAAATGAATATGTTAGTTAATAACTATAGCCTATGTGCTTTATCTGTCTATGTACTGTTGGCTTCCGTAGGCGTCTCTTACTGGGAAAAAGAAAGAGAGGATTCCATTTGGTTATTAACTAATATATGCATTTATTTAAGGAGCGACCCGCTCCAACACAATAGTTACAAAAACGAAAATGCGAGTGGGGGGGGGCAAAGGTGGCGTGATCGTAGCCGATCAATAGGAGGGCGCCATTCCAAAAAAAAAAATAGCAAACCGTGACAGAGGCGACGAAGAATGACGCTCGTAACTGTATATAGAATAGGCTATACAAGCTTTCGGGCTCAACAGCCCTTTGACAGGAATAACTACACTACTGAAGTTTTTCGAATCTAAGCCATATATATATGTCATAATATAGCTCTTCCAGGAATAATAAAGTAAATCTACAGTCGACCAGAGAGAGAGAGAACGCAGCTAAAGTACGGTCATTTTGGGACACCAACGACCACATTCCAGGCGGCGACCGCAGGGCTTTTCTTGGAACCCTCAGAACTATTTTTGGGACAGTTGGGGGGTGGTGGCGACAACAAACGGTCGTTCAGCGGCCATCTCCTCGCGCTACCTCTCTCTCGCTTGTTGCCTGAAATTCCTCTACCTATTTGTGGCGTGATTATTTCCCTTTCCCCACCACATTATTATCACTATATTGCCACATTGAAAGTCTACAGGATCATCACAGAAGAGTCGACAGGATCATATCACATATACATACAACGAAGCAGGAAATATAAGACAGATATGCAAAAAACTGAAGTTTTACATATCTGTCTTATATTTCCTGCTACCCTGTGTGCATATATATGGATTAGAATCGAAAAACCTCAGTACCGTAGTTATACCTGTCGAAAGATGTTGACCCCGAAAGCTTATATTGCCGTTATATATAAAAGAAAAATTTCCCTCAGCGATTTGTCTTTTAATAATAATTATACCGAAGGGATTATATTAACAACAAAAGTTGATATATTTTTCTCTAAGGTTGTATACAAATAGCCATTGTTTGTGTGCTAATTATACGTAATCGTTGTTTTTAAATATATAAATGATATTTTTTGAATACTCATAACGCGTTAGAAAATACCTTTTAAATGTATTATAGTAAAGATTAAAAAGGCATATCCTGACCGCTAACATGCCCAATTTAGATGGAAGAGCACCATCAAATGGAACAAAAATAAACTAAACGTTCATTTAACTTGTTCCGTGATATTTGACCAACCCATTTAATATAAGAACAGCTCAATTTTTTCTATTTTAAAAATATATTTACATATATTATAGTATATTGAACGAATAAATTTTAATTTCAATTCATTGTTTTCTGAATGTGTATAGTTTAATATTTTTTTTACAATTGTAAATATAATGACAATAATATTGAAATTATTTATACATTTCTGTTAGGAATTTTATAAAAAGGATAAATATAGGAAATATAAATCATATAACTAAAATATATAAACTGTTCAAATTTTCTGGAAGAGTCAGGCTTACTTTTTGATTTTCTTTTAAAATTTGTATATTTTACTCTAATATATGTATATTATTTTGTTTATAAGATGTACCGGAGAAGCTAGAAAGTAAGTTTTTACAACGAGCACTTTATTTATTATATGTATTTTTATTCGGTAAATATAAAATAAAATATCTATATTACAGTAGAAATTGGATTATTCGAACGTCTCTAATTTGAAAATTTATTTTGGTCCCTAGAATTTCATAGGAATATAAATTTCCGTTTTTAATTCGAATTTATTTTTTGGTCTCTTAGCTTCGATTTATTGAAGTTCAATTTTATATTAAATTTGATTTTTTCTAAACAATAGGATTTAATATATCTTTGTATTTAGCTTAATATTCATATATCATGTGTTCAAAAAGTATCGCGACTTTTGTGTTTTTTCAAAAATTATTTATTTATTCATGAATACCTATTTTGTCCCCTTCAAAGTAATCCCCATGAGATATTATACACTTGTGCCAACGGTTTTTCCAATCTTCGAAGCACTTCAGAAAATCATTTTTTAAAATCTTTTTCAGCTCCTCCTTCGATGCCGTCTTCATCTCGTCAAGCGTACCGTAACGTCGTCCTTTCATGGGCCTCTTCAGTTTAGGGAACAAGAAAAAGTCACAGGGGGCCATATCTGGGGAATACGGTGGCTGCGGCATCATTATTGTGTTGTTTTTGGCCAAAAAGTAGCGCACAAGCAACGATGTGTGAGCAGGGGCGTTATCGTGGTGCAAAAGACAATTTTTGTTCTTCCACAAATCCGGGCGTTTCTGGCGGATTGCTTCGCGCAAATTGCGCATAACTTGCAGGTGATATTCCTTATTGACCGTTCTATCCTGTGGCAAGAACTCATGATGCACCACGCCCCTGCAATCGAAAAAAACTGTAAGCAAAACTTTCACATTCGACCGAACTTGGCGCGCTTTTTTCGGTCTTGGTTCGTGCGTGAGATGATTGAGCTTTGGTTTCCACGTCATAACCATAAACCCCACGCTTCGTCACCAGTTATGACCCTCTGGAGCAAATTTGGGTCGTCGCGGACAGAGTCCAACATCTCATTAGCAATGTTCATGCGATTCTGTTTTTGGTCGCAATTGAGCAATTTTGGTACGAATTTCACGGCGACCCGTCTCATGCCCAAATCATTGATAAAAATCGAATGGCACGAGCCAATCGATATGTTTAGGTCCTCAGCAACTTCTCTAACGGTGATTCGACGATTGGCCAATATCATTTTCTCCACTTCATTAATTTCTTCGTCTGTTGTTGAAGTGCTCGGGCGTCCGGCACGCTCTTCGTCGTTCACATCTTCTCGGCCTTCTGAGAACATTTTGTACCACCGATAAACGTTGCTTCGGTCCAAGGTAGCTTCTCCGTATGCCACAGTCAACATTCGGAATGCATCCGCGCGCTTAATTTCGTTTTTTCACACAAAATTTGATACAGGTTCTTTGATCCATTTTTTTAATAGGTTAAAATCGAAGACGATCCAAAACATCTGCAAGCAAAGCAGCTGTCAACAATTAAGTGAACATTCAAAATGGCCGAGCTTGTCGGCATAAGTGAGAGACATGAGTACCAACATAAAGCCACAAAAAGATCGAAATTCGAATATACGTAACCCGCGAAAATTCAAAATTCCCGATTCCTTTTGAACACACCTTTCATCTTCTTAAAGAGTTTCAGCCCTTTACTGAATTTTGAAAAAGCTTCTTTCAAATAACATTTATGGAATCAATCTGGGTTTATTATATCGTTATCAAATAAAATATATATTGTCACAGCCGACATAGGTTCATGTGAATATTTTCATTAATAATTAAACTTATTAAACAAATCAAGGTTGATTTGTTTATTCTTTGTTAACATAATGCAGCCACGGCGTTCTTCATTCTTTTTGTAACCTCACCAAAATAAAGCGTTAGCTTTTTAATGAGAACTCGTTCTGGTTTATTCTAATGTACAATGGAAACCGCTGAACTAAACCAATCTACATATCAAGGTGTAAAAATATATATAAATATATAAAGCAATATAGATAAAGAATTCTTCCTGATTTGAAATTAAACGAAAAAAACATGGTGAAGGAAGACGAGTTTCTTTTATTGATGCATAGGTGTAATCACCTATCTAACACTCAATAATTACAATCAGGATATTTCCTTTACTCTAGAAACAGAAACTAACCATGTTATCCCATTCCTTGATATCTTAATTATTCGCACCCCATCCTTTTTTCACACTAGAGTTTATCATAAAAAACAATGCCCCCTCCCCCCTGTTACACTCACTACAATTCTAACTGTCATACCTACCATAAAATCAATATTGTCAGAACCCTTACAAAAAGAATATACACCCATTGCTCCATTGACATCTTTAAAATAATAGAAAGAAATCGTATCATAACCCAGCTCTTCGCAGCTTCTTTTTCGCTCTCGTTCATTAATAAATATACTTATACACCTACAACACTCAATCCTTCCATGACTTACAGATCATTGTGCTTTCTTCCTTACTCCCCCTCCTCAGTAGATATTGCCAGAAAACTTAAATCTTATGGCATCCGTACCATATATAAAAACTCCCCGAATCTTCTTTCATCCCTCCGTCATCCTCATACTAAGTCCTCAGCTCCTCCTGACCCTCTTCGTTCTATGGGCGCAGTCTACTCCGTCTCATGTGAACAGTGTCCTGCCACTTACGTTGGTGAGACAGGTAGATCTGTGGCCATCAGGATGGCTGAACATTCCCGTAATATATCCAGGCAAGATACCAAATCCCTCATTTATCAACATATGCAGAGCACAGGCTACAATTTCAACATCAATAACCCCACCATACATTACAGGCACATACATATCTTACACCAAAGACTTATCCTAGAATCCATAGTATCCCACAAACTCAACAGCATCAACAGAAAAATATATCTTTCAGAAGCTTATCATCCTCTCCTGTCCTTTATTTAAACCTCCCACATGTTTATTTCAATAGCCCTAATCATGCGCCGTCTCGTGGTTTCAGACTGCAGATTTAATATTTACTTTTCTCAAAAATCGGTCTTCCGTTAATATATATTAACATATATAAATAGTTCAAAACTTTCTTTTTTATATATATTTATTCCTTCCACCATTTGTACCATAGTCCTTATAAGTCGCGCTTCATTTCTTGCCTGTTGAAGGGTTTTTTACCCGAAAGCTTGCACCTATGCATCAATAAAAGAAACTCGTCTTCCTTCACCATGTTTTTTCGTTTAATATAAAGAAATATGTAATACTATTTTATTCAAAGGGAATTAGAAGATTTAAGATATTTGTACTTCAACAAAGTACTACACAAATCTCATCTAAATGTATATATACAATATAAAAAGTCAGGGCTAAAAATAAGTATAAATTTATTTACATAGTTTTTCATATTTAATAAAATTGCGATTTTTTCTATCTGCTTATGTTGTTGCTTATTTGTTTAATGGATATGTTTATTCAATGCTCTTTTTCTAATTGTTTATTTTCTTTTTGATAATTCTGTTACCTACTCTACTACAATTATTGTAAATATTTCACGCATAAATTATCCAGATCGGATATAGCGTGTCTTGTTTGCAACTGGTAAATAAATAAATAAGCATAAATAGTCAGAAAACAATATAAATTAAAAATAATCTTGCTATTTACACTATTTAAATTAACTATATATACAAATAATATAATAAAAATGCATAATTTCATAGATTTTAAAGTTTTATAATATACAAAAATCTCTATATTCTAATGAATTTCTTGTTATCTTACAAAAATACGCTAGATAAAACCATAGATAATTTAGGCTAATATACATTATCATAGATAAAACAAATTTCATAAATAATAATTATATTTTTCGGTTTAATCCGATTATATTTATATATCATACTAAATTAAAATAAAAATTTTGGATTGAATTATTATGTTTATATATAATTTACATTTCTCAAATTTACATTATACATTGAATATATTATTTCTAATAGAGAGTATTGTCTAGATAAACAAGAACTAATTATTGGTATGTTTAATTTTAAAAATTCATACTATCCTATTATTCCACAAACACATATGAAAATATATTTTATAGTTTTTTAATTGCCTTTACATGTTGTATAATATATATTACATATATTCCTTATAAACATTTGAATATAAATAATTTTTACAATATTAATCTTTGAATTTGACCATTTGAAATTTGTCCTTCTTTTTTTTACACAAAACAGTCCAATAGGTAATATGTTGAAAGATTATAAACTCTTATTTTAATTTCTAATCACTAACGTGTTTCAAATATAGAAATAATTATAAAATGGGGTGAGTACAATTTAAAATTATATATTAATTATTAATATATATAATGTTTCTTTTTTTTATATTATGATCATCAATATAGGCCTATAGGTGTGATCCTATGGGACACATATATATATATATGAATATTATCGTTTAAAATCTTTGAAAAATAATTATATGAAATGTTTTTATTTGAATATTATATTTATATATAAATTTATATATAATTTAGAAAATTATAAAGGAATACAATTTTAATTCTCTCTCTCGAATATATATTATTTTCATATATATAAACTATAATTAATTAAAAAGGCATATTATGATGCATTAGCGCATGATATATGCTAGATATGATGGCAGATTAAACTGTTGTAACTGCTGGGAGGGTTAACCACTGATGAGCAAGGTCCTCCTGTTAATTTTCCATTACAGTAAGGACATAAGAAATTGTTTAATTTTTAAAATGATCATACGCGTCTTAAAAAAGCATATATTGTATAAAAATCAATTTATGTGTTGAAATAAATAATGGAGTCACAGAGGAAGAGAAAGATCCTTTATTACTCAAAGATATAAAACTATAAAGAAGGTCAAGAGCTCAAATTATATGTACATAAGCAGCTCACGCCGACCTGTCCTATCCAATAACCGCTAGCTTACTAAACAATCCAACAAGGCCGCGCTATATAGGCAGATATGTCAATTTGCATAGACAATAGTGAAACTATGCAAATATCTGCATATCAAATATTGTAGAAATATCTGCAATTGTCAATTTCAACATTATGAATAGCTCTATTTTCAAAATATATGAACTATATTCATTAAGAATATTAACAATAAATACCTTATTTATATTAATTTTGAGAATTTACCAATCCATAAATATATATTTATATATTAGTTATATATTTGATTTAATAGGTTATTGGCCAATATTTCAGTTGGTTGACCCCAACCTTTTTCAAGGTACAACAACTTTTTATTTTATAAAAAGATAGAATATTGCTATTAAGTATAAATGTAAAAAAATGTGAACGATAGAAATGCCTTTCTTTATTCGTAAAAATATATGCAAGCTTTCGGATCTTTGCAAACCTTTCACAGGCATAGCTGTAAGCTGTGAGAATTAGTATATATAAATACACAACATCATTTATATATATTTAAAGACAACAAAATATAAATCTACATAAACAATCTACAATATATATATGTATATTAAAATATTATTTTATTTAAAATTATATCTCATAGAATCAAATACTCTGCTAAATCGACCGCCAGAGGTTATGCTTCCCCTATAAAAACTCATTGTTGTTGTTTCCCGATGGCCGGTTCAAACCTTTTGTACAATATGTAAATATGATTTCCATTTTTTATTCGCACGCCTTAAGCCAGGCATTACCTTTATCAAATTATGTTTTTTATATATTCCATAAGCTCAATTAAAGATATTTTTGATCTTTACTATTTTTATTATGCTTTCAAGATTTTAACTACGACTGCATTACCATAGCATAATTCTCAATATAATCAAAAATCAAGTAGAAAATATCATTTTTTATATTATACTCTACATCTAAATTTTATGTAAAAATGATTGGCGTTAATTGGCGCTGAGTTCGGTGTTTACATAAAATAAACAAGTTGTTGTACCTCGAAAAAGATTGACGTTTTCAGCCAACTGAGATATCGATAAGCAATTTATTATTTAATCCGATATATGCCTTTTGATTGAAGATTTATATTAATGTGTAAATTGTAAAATAATTCCAAATATTCAATCTAATTTTTTATTTAACCTTTCATAAGAAAATCATTTTTAACATTTATTTTTATTTTGAAACTCTTTAAAATCAAATTTAAATGTTTAATGAAAGTTTAATCAACATATGTATTTACAATTTTAGGAATTTTCCGAAAGAAAGTCAGAAGTAAGTAAATTTAAATATATTTACCGATCAAAATATAATTTTAGTCAATTTATTGTGTTTGAAAAATTTTAAAAGATTTTTATTATCTGGAATCTGAAACAAGTAAATTAAAAATAAATAATATATATATATTAAAAATAAAAGAGGCATATCCTGACCAGGAAAAAATGTGCTTTTTATATGGCAGAGCGCCATCTAATGGAACAGAAATCACCTAATCATTGATTTAACCTGTTCCCTGATATTTGGACAACCCAATTTCTTGATAAATCAAAAATAGCAATCCACGAACGCGTTTCGCGCTGTTGGCGCTCGTCAGCGTGGAGTAAGTTGTACCACTGCATCCAAATATATTTTTGGCCCTAGAGGTTTCTTGAGAAACCAAAAAATGGGTATATATATATATGTATGTATGTATGTAGGCAAGAAAATAATGTATTTAAAAAAATAAAAAATGAATATTTCTTATTATCAAATTATTTCAGATAATTATTATATACTCTTATTTTCGAGAGGAATTTTTTAAATATAACCAGAACACCTTTTATAATTATAACATCATATATATAAATATCATTGTACGTGTGCTTAATATTGATATGTTTTCAGAACCCGAACCAGGTAAATTATTCTATGTAATTTATTAAATCACTTTTTATACCATGAAAAAAAATATTTACTAGTAAAAATACATATTCGATGATACTCGTTTAAAAAAATTACTATATATGTATTTGTTCGAGTATATATTTGTCAGCTTGTAAAATATAAGAGGTAATAGGACCTTTTTAATCGCTGCATCTAATCAGGCCTTTCAAAAATATATTAAACAAGCTAATAATTCAAGTTGATTTTGACTTACGAATCTTAAATATAATTTAAAATTTTAAATGAAAAACTTCTTCACAAATTTTGATATCAATTTAATATTGAATATTACCTGGGGCATACAAACTTATAAAACGACATTCCATAAGTCTGTGAGCAGTTTGTTTAATATTCCTTTAATTACAGATTATATTGAATCAATAATCATGAAAATGTGACACAAATATCCACGACATAATTGAAATATATATATACAGGGTGATCCAAAAGTCCCGCACAACTTTAAAAATTAATAACTCCGCGAATATTTGCGCTAGAGCAATGCGGTAAACACCATTGTGTTCAGGATGCGATGGGATTTTTTATGGCAAATAATGAAAAATTCGAAATTGATTTTAGTTACAACTTTATTAGCTAGATGGCGCCCTACCATAATCAGCGATTCAGCGGCCAAACTGTTTGATAAATTGAAAAATATAACTGAACGATACGTATTTTTACTTTTTGAATACCAGGAAAGAACCCTAATAATATCAAATGATAAATTAATAAAACACCATTTCGCCAAAAGTTAGAAGAAATGGTTAACGATTTTTTAATACAATCTGAGATATGTAAAATAGGTATATGCAAATTAAAACATGTAGCAAAAAAAAAAAAAAACACCTGATATTTTAAATGCGGTTTGCTGGAATACTCTTAGCTATTTATATTTCGAAAATAATAATTTTCTATTTTTTTAAATTCAACTCTCTCTCAGTATCGATTATATTTATTTTAATTCATTTGAAAGATATTTATCTATCTCTGATGATTTATTTTACTCTGGAATGCCGTTTTTGTCGTGTCCAATAAAGAGCCTCAGATTCTTTTCGTTTGGCCAACAAAAAATGTCCTATTTATATACACAAATATTCTTAAAAATTGAGACTTTAAAGAATGCAAATAATCTTCACCTATTTACATACACAATACATCTCCCCCCTTAATAATACTCCAGTCGGTCTAGGGGTTTCCTGGCTCTCTGAGGTCTAGAACTGCGGACGGGCACTTGCACAGCGGCAGCCTACGGTTTATGAGTGCAAGAGGGCACGTGCACAGCAACAGGCCCTGGTATGGGAGTGAAAGAGGGTACATGCACAGAAGCAGTCTCCTCCTTGTTTCCTGATGTAACCTCTGGAACCTCCTCTTCACTTTATTTCTGACTTCCACCTACAGGCTTCTCTCCTGATGTTCGAGGAAGTATCAAATTTCTTGTCTCCATTTGTTTCTTTCTCACAGGTCGCAATTGATTGATATGCCTCTTATACACGACGCCCTCGCAACTTATAAGGTAGTGACGGTAGCTCAATAATTTCAAAATGGTACCTTTTTACCGTTTAGGTCCAGTTGCATAGTTGCGGAAATAAACCTCGCAAATTTCTCTGAGATTACACATAATCGTTTTTCTGTTAATATCTTTGATGATAAAAATTTCTATCCACTTTGAGTATGCGTCCACGAGAACCAAAAACATTCTTCCCATGAACGGACCCGCTAGATCAAGATGAAGTCGATGCCACGGTTTTTTCGGGCCAAGTCCATTCCGAGATGGTAGCCGGGGGCATGCTTGCCGATTCTTGGCATACTCTACATTCTCTAGTTAACTCCTCGATGTTACTGTCTATGCCTGGCCACCAGAAAATACCGTCTGGCAATCATCTTCATTTTAACAAACCCATGTGTATTTCATGCAAGTCATTTAAAATTAAAGATCTTAATTTTTGGGGAATTACCACTCTTTCACGCCATTGAAGACAACCAAACTCCAAACTTAATTCCTCATTGATCTTATAATGAGGAGCTAGTGGGTTTTCTCTCGGTACCCTTGTGAATTTCCACACAGTTGCCTTCTCTAACATTCCTTAATACTATAGACAGTATTTTATCTTGGGGCGTCTCATTAGCCACCTCCATAAAAGAGAACGGTACCTCATTCGACTTCCTAAGAAGAAGTACCTGGTCTTCATCAAGAGACTCCCTGACACTCGATTTTAAAGAAAGACGTGACAATGCGTCAACATTGGAATTATCACTAGTTTTTCGAAATTCCACAGTATAATTAATGCAGCTAATTTTAAGGACCATCTTTTAATTCTGGATGATGCACATATGGGAATTGGTTTATGAGGTGAAAATATATGAATTAAGGGTCGGTTGTCTGTGACCAATACAAATTTTCGTCCCAGTAAGTATTGTCTGAATTTCTCAACGCCAAAAGTTATGCTCAAAGCCTTTTTTTTCTAGTTGAGTCTATTTCGTCCAATTCCATCTACAATTTTTATTCAAAAGTTGATAGAATAGCGCTAAAATGTTTGCTATATTCTTTATGAATCTATAATAATAAATTAAGGGTCCTATGAAAGATCTCAATTGCGAAACATTCTTTAGGTTCAGGCGCCTCTATCACTGCTTTAATTTTATTTTCTAAGGGATGCAGTCCATATTTTTCCATTTGAAACCCTAAATATTCCACCGATTTTTTTTTTTAATTTACATTTATATCTGTTTAACTTTAAACCTTTTTCTAGCAATCATCTAAACACTAGATCCAACTTTTGTACATGATCTTCAAAGTCTTTTCCTGCAACCAAAATATCATCTATGTAGCAGGCCACACCTGGCAAATCAGAAAATAGGCCTTCCGTAATCCCCTGAAATTTATTTGGTGCTACCGCTACGTCATAAGGTAGTCTTTTATAAGAAAACAACCTCTTTGTTGTGTTTATATCAACAACAGCTTTGGCTTCTTCAGCTAACATTACTTGTAAGTAAGCCTGTGATAGGTCTAGAGTCGAAAGTACGGTGCTTGTAGATAATTTTGAAAAGATCTCATCGATCGATGGAATGGGATACCTATCTAATTCTATTGCTTTATTAGCTGTACATCTAAAATCACCACATATCCTTACACTACCATCCTTTTTTAATGCCGGTACTATTGGAGCGGTCCAATATGCATGAACTATAGGTTATAAAATGCAAGAATTCACTAAACGATCAATTTCATTCTCTACTTTGTTTTTTAGAGAGAAAGGTAAACTTCTGGCCTTACAAAACACAGGAGTCACATCCTTTTTTAAATTAAAATTTATTCTAACGTCCTTTAGACAGCCCAAATCTTATTTAAACAAATCTGCATACCTATCCATCAAATTTTTATATATTTAAATATATTTCTATTATATTCATTATTTAAAATTTTAATGCTAAACAATATAGAATAATCAAGTTTCAACTGTTTAAGCCATTTTCTTCCTAATAAAATTACCTAGATTTTTTCATTTACAACTATTAATCGTAAATATTGGTTGGCTTCTTTTACAAAAACATTTCTTTTATCTATAATCTCTATTGATTTACCACAAAAGGATTTTAATCTTAAATTTGTTGGAAATAATCTTTTACCTTGCCAATAATTCTTATAAATATCTTTAAGTATTAACGTAACTGGACTTCCTGTATCTATTGTAAAGCACAAAGAATAATCATCTACTGTTAAATTTATTGTGGCATCAGTTTCGCCCTGTACAGAATATATAGAGTCCTCTTGTACAAATTTACATCCCCACATTCTTTTACTAGCTTTGCAGATCCTATTTAAATGACCCAGTTTATTACATTTTAAAACAAGTCTTTGTTCTATGAGGTAAAACAGATGCCACGTGTGAATGTCTTTCACCACATCTATAACACACTATTTTGCCTTTGGCACTTTGCCTGAAAGGCCTATACTGCGCCGTACTATTATTGTACTCACCCATTTTATCCTTTCAATTCACAGGGGATATCTTGGCCACTAATTTATCTTGTAATTCTCTTGTATTTATCTCCGCCAATTCAACGAGATCGCCACTGCAAAAACTTTATCCAGGGTGACATCGTCGTCCTCTTGTAGTAGCTTCTTTTGCAGGATTTCCGACTTGATTCCAGCCACAAAACGGTCTCGCATCATGGTTCCCAACATAACGACGAAATTACAATTTATTGCCAAATGTTTCAATTCTCTAAGATATTCCGAAATTGATTCTCCTTCCTGTTGAATTCTCTTTAAAAATCTGCATCGCTGTGGTATCACTTTCTTCTTTGGATCCAAATGCAGCTTAATTATTTGAATGATAGTATCATAGGGTTGATCTTTCATTAGACCAGGAAGAAAATGTCGTTTCCCTGCTTCAAAGTTTCAGAATCTGGTAGCGAGGTAAAAATCAGCGCTTTAATCTCCTCCTTCAGAGGCCAAAAAGAAAGCCTCAAATTTTTGTACAAAAAGATCGAAGTGTCCTCCACTGGGCTATAGCATCTAAAAGGTACTATTAACTTTGAACTTGTCATGCTGATCTTTTCTACTCCTTTGTTTTCTTGATCCAGATAGTTTAAAAGATGTAATCTTAACCCATTTTCCTATTTTTCCTCTCCATAATCCGAGAGTCAGATTTGTTTAAAAGATGTAGTTGTTATACTTGTATAGACGCCGTTTTCCTCAGCTTTTTACTGGCTCTGTAGATCGCGCATCCTCGTCGCCACTTTTGTTGTGTCGTAATTAGACGTACAAGAGCTCAAACTTGACCATGGCCAACAACAAATGTCCAATTTATATATACATGTAATAATTGAAGTATTACACTGTATTACACTGTAGAATCCTACGAGTCACTGTAACGTTGAAGTTATCACTGTAACGTTTGGAAGATTACCTTTTGAGATGGGTTGAGTTGATTGTTAATTGTGGTGGGCGCAGTCGTATTTGCTGAAGTGGTAAGGTATTCATACAGGGGAAAAATAACAAAGACACAGAGTTGAATTGAAATAGACCAGCGATCTAGGGAGAAAGGGTTGAAGCTATTTTGCGGATTTGACTAATCTATGGCTGTTCACATTATTGAGGATTGGACTTATCTGATGGTTGAGAAGATGGGTGTTGGCTCCAAACTGGTCTCAACGGCGGCGAGCTCCTGACTGGTCTCAATGGTGCCACGTTCCTCACTAACTAAACTCAGTTCCCGATTTAACACGAAAACTTCTCAGGTCTCTGATTGGTTGGTGGTCGAGTCGTGTAAGCTTTCCATTGGTTCCTAGCTAATCCTCCTGGACTCTGATTGGATCTTTGCTATCCCTTTGTTCTTATCTTGTTCTGACATGATCCAGGAAGGACTAGGTTCTTGAACCCAGTTTTATGAGTTCCTGGATAATAAAACCTGATAATGACTGCTTCCTCTTTGATGGCCTTTCTCTCTAAACCTTTCTCCCAGAATTCTAAGCCTTGTTTTTATTAAAATCTTTTAAAACATACATTGCATACATATTGGGGCGGGATTACATCCAGTTATGTACAAATTATGACATACATATATTTTTACATAATGAGGCTTTAAATAATACAAATAATATTCATCTATTTACATAAACAACGGTTAATATATAGCGAGAAGAGTAGAGGACTGAGCACAGATCCCTGAGGTACACCAGCCCATGTTCTTCGGTCCTTGGAAAATGTTCCATTGACCCGAACCTTTATCCTTCTTCCCCTTAAGAAGTCTGCAATCCAGATTAAGGTTTTTCCTCTTACTCCGATGTTGTGCAGCCTTTCAAATAATTTCTACACTCGATCAAAAGCTGAGGTCATATCCAGCAATACGGCCGTTGTCTTCTTTGGCGGTTTTTCCTAGAAATCTATTATTGATTGACAGAAGTAGAACAGTTTATCAGTTGTACAGTGTCTGGAACTTTAGGCTGTTTGGTAGAAGTTTATTTTATTATTGTTAGTGAGCCACACTATGAGCCTAGAGTGGATAATTCATTCTGTTATTTTACAAAGTATGCTGGTAAGAGCAATTGGCCGATAGTTCTGGTATTCCTTGGCATCTTTGTTTGGTTTCAGTGTTGGCACTATAATTGATATCTTCCAATTCTTTGGTAGTTTACCAGTTTGCCATGAAATCTTCAGTATTCGTAGGAGTTGATTTTTAGCTTTGTCTCCAAAGTGTTTAATTATTTGACCAAATATTAGAGCATCTCCAGGTGACATCTTGTATTTAACTTTCCTATTGATGAGTTTAGCTCATTCAGTGTGAAGTCTCTCGAGTAAATATCTTGTTGATGGTAATTTCTTGCTTGTTTAACTAACCTGTTTACATTATTTTTTAGAGTCCTGCCTTCATTCGTATAGCTGAGTCTGGAAGTGCTTGAAAGATATTCAGCAATTATTTCAGCCATCTGTTTGTTCGTTCTCGCTATTCATATCGGTTAGAGTATTGGAGGATTAGTGTTGGTTTTGATGGTTTTATAACACTAATTATATTCCAGTGATGGCTTTCCTTTTTTGGATCCATTTTTTTCGCAGAATTCTACCCATTTTTCTCTCTCTCTCTTGTTTGAATATCCAAATTCCTTGTTCTATTTTGTGACTAATTTCAATGAGTTCCTTTATGATTTCTTCTGTTTTATTTCTTTTAAGAAGTTCATTTTTATTGTCTCTCTCTGAAATCATTGCCTCGATATTGTGGTCCTTCCAGTAAAGTATTCACAGGTCTTTACGTCTACCTCTAGGTATCGATACTTTTGCAGCTTTGGATATGTTCAAAGAGAATTTTCCAATTTTTGTCAATCGTTCTGTGATTTAATTCTTCGTTGCACAGTTCTTCAAGCTTTTCTGTATTTTTTTTCCTAGTGTTCTTCTATTCTGTTGGAAATTCTCAATTTTGAATTTTAGGGTTGTTAAAATTAGTCTGTGGTCACTGATTTCACTTTTCAGAATTTACCATTGTGTTGTGGGTGCGATGTTGTAATTTATCGCTGTGATGTCTATTGCGGATTCTGTGCCTGTGGACTTGGATAGATAGGTGTTCTTTTCGTTATTTAACGGTGTAAAGTCGAGGTCGGTTAGCATGTTCTCAACCTGCTGACCTTTGTTATCCTGGACAGGTGATCCCCAAGTTGGTCTTTTGGCGTTAAAATCACCGAGTATGATTGTGATATCCGAAGACGCTTCACTTAATGTCTCTATCAGGCCTGTATTGATTCTAGTATTATCGTGGTGATAAACATTTATGATTGGAATTGTTTTATCTGTAAGATAGATTTATATTGCCTGAGCTTCTGTCGTGCCTTCTCTAGGCTTACTCTGATTATAGGCGATTTCCTTAAATTTGATTTCTAGAGTTTTAATCAAAACGGCAAGTCCTCCTCCGAATTTTCCCGGTCTGTCCATTCGTAGTGTTATATAATCTTGATATTGAATCTCAGATTCTGATTCAATTTTGTCTCCTGAGGACAAGTAATATGTACATTGTTGTCACAGAGAAGACAAGTCAGCTCTTTATTTTCCGCTGGGTACCATTTATATTGAGTTGTAGTAGATTGAATTGTGTCCTCGTAGTAGATTTCTCATCATGAGCTTGAGCTGCAGCTCCTGACGCGGCGGTTACCCCGGACGCGGTAGCATTACTGGAGATATCAGTTTTGCTCTTCATTTGAAAATGGGTGCCGTTGCCACGTTAGTCATCTTGGAAACGAACCAGAATTTGGTCAAATATTCCAAGGGTCCAGGGGGGACCGCAAGGAGATGTGGTCGAACTTCTCCCCTTCCACTTGGAATGCCGTCACTACAGGATATATGAAGCACTCTTGGTGAATTTTTTAAATTGTGATTCAGAATCTGCCACTGAAGCCTTACGAGCGTTTCGTTCCTTTAAAGATATTCGAAGCGGTAAAGGACCAATGAGTTGCTACTCTCTAAAGCGATTGATTAAAAGTTTTGAGGAAACTGGATCTCTGGAAGCAAAACCTCGGAGTGGAAGACCATCGACATGCAAGTCAGTGGCTGTTACGGTTTTGCAGAATGCTGAAGCTATTGAAACGTTATCCCCGTATGGGGAAGTAAGTGCTAGACAAGTTTCTCGACAAACGGGGATTTCGTATGGAACAGTTTGGAGAGAACACACATTTAGAATTTTTCTATAAAAATATCCTAACAAAATTCAAAGTTTTCAAGAGTTGAAAGTCAGCGATTTTGAGAAGCGTCAAGAATTCGCTGCATGAGTTTTCCGGCAAATTGATATTGATGAAAACTGGCTGTCAAATGTTCTAAGAACAGATGATGCTCACTTTTATCTAAAGGGAGAATTTAACATTCAAAACTGCCTCATTTTGGCAACAGAAAACCCTAGGATTTTTACAGAAATACCACTTCATCAGCACAGAGTTACAGTTTTGTGTAGGTTCACTTCTTCTTTTATTATTGGGCCATTTTTTCTTTGAAAAAATCAATGGAAGAACTTTTAAAACCGTTTTCGTAACTGGTGAACGTTATGTTCAACTTTTGGGAGAAAAGGTTATTCCCATATTGCAGCACAGACAAGCACTAAGCGAAATAACATTCATGCAAGATGGAGGACCTCCTCATATCTCCCGCGGTGCCAAACAATTGCTGAAGGATACGTTCGGTGGAATTCGTTGATAAGTCGCCACTTTATATACCAGTGGCCTCCAATATCACCAGACTTGACGCCTTACAATTTCGGTTATGGGGGTACATTAGCCACATACCACATTGGCCATGTTGAAGGCTTCTATCAGATGGCACGTTTTATAAATTTCAACTATTTAATTGTGACCATACTGTCATCTATCGTCTGCAGGCGGTGTTTGAGAATGAAGAGCGCCACATTGAGCAAGGATTGTGACCTAATACAAGAGAGAAGGCAGTTACCTCATGTGTTATATTTGCAGCTCTTTGTTTTGGGTTATGGGAATAATAAATGCTGTCCTCACATCTTGACTCTTTTTTTTTCTGTAAGCAGTAATTTTTTTGTTTGTCATTTGCCCACATTTTATATTATGATGTGCAGGCCAAAGTGTTATAACTTCTCGAATAACACTGGTATACACAATTTCACCCCTTATGTTTAGTTTATCGCTTTTCGCTCATTAGAAGAAATAGCATAAGGAATAATCTCTCTATCCCCCCCCCCCAACTTTAGATATTTTGCGCAAAAAATAATACAAAATGATTTCAACGCAAAAGGTCGATTTAAAAATGTTTTTTTTGAAGGGATACATTTTCAAAATTATGTACAGTATAATAAACAATGATAACATTTGACAAACCCATAGGA
Source organism: Cordylochernes scorpioides (assembly GCA_030710605.1). Classification (NCBI taxonomy): domain Eukaryota; kingdom Metazoa; phylum Arthropoda; class Arachnida; order Pseudoscorpiones; family Chernetidae; genus Cordylochernes; species Cordylochernes scorpioides. Next base: position 2,708,993 of record CP092874.1, read on the forward strand.
TATTTGGAATAAAGTACGACAAATATATTTTGTCACTCCCCTCTATATTTCATTTTTGGATCATGACAAATATCCAGTTAAATAGTCAAGTGTCGACAATTAGTCAAGAAACTATACATTCCTTATAGCACGAAATCCTATTAGTAGTGCCATCATAATTTTTGGTACTATATTAACATTTTAAAAATCGTGTATTGATATCAGTAGTTATTTTCAAACATTCAATTTATTTCACAAAACTTCATCTAAAATATAAATATTTTTTGCTACATGTTTTAATTTGCATATACCTATTTTACATATCTCAGATTGTATTTAAAAATCGTCAACCAATTCTTCTAACTTTTGGCGAAATGGTGTTTTATTAATTTATCATTTGATATTATTAGGGTTCTTTCCTGGTATTCAAAAAGGAAAAATACGTGTCGTTCAGTTATATTTTTCAATTTATCAAACAATTTGGCCGCTGAATAGCCGATTCTGGTAGAGCGCCATCTAGCAAGTAAAGTTATAACTAGAATCAATTTCGAATTTTTCATTATTTGCCATAAAAAAATCCCATTGCATCCTGAACACAATGGTGTTTACCGCATTGCTCTAGCGCAAATATTCGCGGAGTTATTAATTTTTAAAGTTGTGCGGGACTTTTGGATCACCCTGTATTTCTATTATTACAGAAGCTCGAAGTCTATCAGACTATTGTGCTATATTATAATTATTTACATATATACACATATATATCTTTAATTATTTACACGATGAATTATTAGTGATTTATAAATCTGTATACAAATAGCTCTAAACTTACCAAAGTTTTCAAAATATTGAGTATATACAGAAAGATGGCATTATGTCAAAGTAAGCAAGTACAATTTGGTTAGTCAGAGGGCAAGCCAACACTCTGGTGTTTCAACATCTAGACAGCATTCACATGTTGGATCATTTATAACTCTCAAGTCAAAGACAAAACTTGGTCTTTTGCCTGTGAAGAACAAAGTAATGTATTTTCAGGAGTAATGAAGCCTGGTACATCTCTCTGAAAAGATTTATTGAAGGTTGCATTAGTTCAAGAAAAATAAATATTTTATTAATAATTATTATATTATTCTGAAGTATAAATTACACATTCCAAAATGTGTCTTCTTTCAAAGTTTTGCAAAATATATCCGACCTACTTTTATAACACACATTTAAAATTTTAACGGTTACTTAAAGTCTTTTCAAAATAATTCACACAGTGGACGTTTCTGGATCTTTATGTGACATTGATGACCAGTCCTCTAGATATCTGTTGATGGATTGTCTAATATTTCAGGAATTCAATTTTTCAAAGGAATATTCAGACATCTCTAAATTATATGTTCAGATCTTTTCAAAATAGTTTTTGAATATTTTAATTAAAAAGGCATATATTAGATCAAAATATATTCTACCAATATTTCAGTTGGCTGAACGCCAATAAAATGTTATAACACCTTGATAAAGGTTGGCGTTCAGCCAACTGAAATATTGGTAAAATAAATGATATTTTGATCCAATATATGTCTTTTTAATTAAAGGTTTATTTATGTATTGCTCTATTTTCAAAATGTTTTGAAATATTAAAAAAAAAAAAACAGTTGATATTTTCTGTCAATTTTCTATCTGATGTATATCTGAATTCATTATCTGAATCTATTGTATTCTATGAATTGCATATATTTTAATAATTTTATATTCAATTAGAGAGAATTAATATCTTTTAATACATACAAGTATTTTTATTACGATATTTTTAAGACTATGTAACTTCGATTCTACTGGGCACAAGTGTCCTCAGCGAATCCTAGCTTTTTAATTTCAGAATAAATAAATACAAAGTATTTTAGGTTATTCAAAATTTATTAGATAATCTTTGTAATCTTTTCATTTGGTAAATTTATTTTCATATTTTTTTATTTTTAATTTATATATTTCCAAAAGTATTTAAAGAAATTTATTTAGATAATTTAAAAAATACATGATATCATACGTGCAGACTATAAAATTATTTGTACCCTTTTTGGGATATGCTATTTTAATAACATATATTATATAAATATAATATTTAGAGATCATAATATCTGAAAAATATTATTTTTAACGTACTAATACAATGTGTCTAGACCTCATGACTGAAATCGAACGTAAGTTCAATTTATATTTGGTCTTAAATTTATATTATATATATTACATATTTAATTAAAAGGCATATATTGGATCTAAATATTGTCAGGAGGACAGAGTTTCCTGGTATTCCCTCTTATCTGGACTGGACCGACCGGTAAGGGTAAACAGTGGAGCCATGGAAAAGGAGGAAATATCTCAGTTCTCCCCTCTTGTTCTAACTGCTGGGTCGATTTGGCTCATGTAAATAGTAACTCTTATTTTATATTTAAAATCTTCCATATAACTCATTAAATAAATATTTAAAGAGTTTCGAAGGTCTAGTTAATTATTTTTCCTCGCGACAATTTCATTTGTTTGACCAATTATTCAGTTGACTGAACGCCAACCTTTATCAAGGTATTATAACATATTAATGTGTGTCATTGTCAGTGTTATGTTGTTGACATACATTAATATTTTATATTACCTTGAAAAAAGGTGGCGTTCAGCCAACTTAAATATTGGTAAAATAAATGATATTTTCATTCAATATATGCCTTTTTAAAAATATATTACATATCTTAACGAAAAATTCCAGAAACATTTATATAAAAGAGGTCTATCAGAAACACCAAATTGTTCCTGCAGAGAAATGAACAAACTTCTCCTCACCTTATCTATGACTGTCCAAACTTTGTCGAAGTGGGACATCGTTTTTTTCCCTGAAAAAATTCATTTAACTCTTAAAAACAAGAATGCTTTTAATGCTTATTATTGTTTTTAATGATCGTGATTTTAAGAGTTTAATTTCTACAATCATTTAACTCTCTTACATCTGCCACACTCTGTCTATATACATTTTATGAACTCTGTCGAATAATACATATAAATTTGTAAATATTTTATTCTAAGTTCTAGTTTGTTTGTTTTTGTTTACCTTTTTTTAATAAGCTTAAATATTTCAATATCGCGTCTGGTGTATTAATAAAATGAAATGAATCACATATTATTCATAATTACCTGTACTGAAATATAAGGTATTCAAATTTTTTCAAAACAAAACTATTATATCAATGGAAATTTTTTATCTATTATTATATTTGTTAAATATAGTATCTATAGTCTTTCCAGAATTCCTGTTCTTTAATTTTATTATGTGAAGGTATTATGTATATTTAGTTTTAAATAATTTGATGGTATTCAGGATTCATCGGAGAGTTTTTAGGTAAGAAAAATATACAAATTATTCTATTGCCATTGTGTGTTATTTGTGAATATATATATTATATAATCTAAAATGCAAATATTTAATTTTTTTAAAAACATATATTTTATTTTCATCATTGACTGTTCTACATTTTTGACCATAGTTTAGAATATAACTTTGAATATTGTTGTAAATATGTACAGTTAACCTACCTATATTTTTTAAATCACGAATATAAAATTCCTTTTATAAATTCTATATTACTGTGAAAAATAATTTTATGTGTAATTTACTCCAAGTAATTCAAAATAAAATCTACTTGATGGGTAAAAATTTATGTCCTTATAAAAAATAATTCTATATTTTTCAACAACAACACAAAATAATCATAACATATAAAATTTCTTCTTATATTCCAACAAAATATGCATGAAAATGTATACTACCTAATTTTAAAATGTATATGATATTTTCCTCTATGTCCTAGAAAACAAATGATCCTATATGCATCAACATTAAACCTATGAACCACGTGGAAACTTAGATAAGACAAACCTCGGGGTAATACAGCAATTTATTTAGGGCAAGAACAAACTATGAAGGATAAACAAAAGATAGGAAATGAGGGAAGTTTACAGAGTAGTAAATATATAAACATAAAAAATGATACTCTGTTAATACTAGTGTAAAATAATATGGTATAAAAGAATAAATACTTCGATACAATATAGATTTAAAAAATTAAGAAATATAATTAAAAATTTATGAAAATGTATAAATTTATATATTAAGGGGATGGATATATTCAACATTTTACATTTTTTAAATTGAGGACGTGTTTTTTTTTCAATTATTGGAGCGCATATGAAAATTAACTGCCCTGAATCTTCCGAGCAATATTTTGCATATTATATATTTTCAATAAAAAAAAATATTATTTTTTGTATTTAATTATTATACTAATTGTCATATGCAACAAAGCATCTGTGTTATTATTTATGGTCATATATATTTTTATACAGAGTTAAAACTTATATATTAGTTAATATATCAAATACATTTTTATTATTAAATGGTTAGAATTCTTTGATTACAATCAGAATCAACAACAAGTCTCCAAGGATAAATGTATTCTTTTATTAACAACATTCTTTAAGGTTTCGATTTTAACGACTCATCTACAGGAATATCTAATATGAAAAAGAAATAGTTTTTCATATTCGATAATTCTGTAGAAGGGTCGTTATATCCGAAAGCTTGAAGAATATTGGTAGTAAAAGAAGACACTTATCCTTGGAGACTTGTAGTTCATTCTGATATTTTATCACGACTCTAAACTATCTAGAAGTTTTATTTCATTGATGTTTTTGTATCAATTATGAATATCATCATATTTGATCTATATGAAAATTTGGTAAGATCAACATTTGAATAATTTTAACTATGCTTTTTAGAGTTTATAAAAGAATTGGGTAAGTGCAAATCTAACAAAATAAAATGTCGTAATCTTTGATTTTAAGCGATTAGTTTTATAATATGTATGGGATTCTGTATATATTAATATATCTTTATTATAATTTTAGAAATCTATTATTTTTTAAACATCATTGAGAAACATCGACTGATATATAGTGTAGAAACTATATAACAAAATTATAACAGTGATTCTAATTTTAAAACTTAAGGAGCAAACTGATAATAATGATAACTTATATCAATTAGATTTGATTAGATTAGCAAGCTAAATCTAAATTAATTATAATAATAAATAGTTATTTAATTTTATAGTCCAGTTTTGTATTAAGATTATCTTCACTATTATGATCATTTAAATTCAAATTATAAAATTTGTAAAATGTTATTAATTTGTAGATAGAGAGAGAAAAAAAAATCCTTTACTTCTAATACATCCTCAAGTTAATTATATATTTATAATTAATAACAATAAAAATTAACAACGTAACGTCTATTACATCGGCTTTTACACGTCATTTAGACATACTCTAATCCTATATATAGAATAATCGAAGAGAGAATATATATAATAGTTAGAAAAAAGAGAGAAAGACAGAACCATGCACTTTTAATCAAACTAATAATAAGGAAAAAAAAAAATTTTGTAAAGAAGGTAGATAAGATTGTTAGTATATATATATATATTTTTATAATTTTATATTTTATCCTTTTTTTTTTTTTAAGATTTTTAAAGGTTTTTTTTATTTTATAATAAGATTATAAATAGTTGTATTTAGTAATATATCTATAGTATGAATTAACATTTGTTATAAGTTTGGATATTATGTTTTGAAACCCTAATGGTAGACCAGACATACACAAAAAACTTTAAATTGAAATAAATTGGAAAAAGAGATCTGCTGGACCGGGGATCTTCAGATAAAAGTCCAACGACATTTCACCCCTTCTTTATTATGTCGTAGATCTCTTTTAAACCGGATTTTATGTGTTAATATTAAGTTGTTTCAGTGAAATATTTAAATGAACATATATAACAGATACAAGTGTTAACAAATTCAAACTGTAAACCTACCTCGACCGCGGCGTCCTCCATTGTGAATATCTATTTCTGGCTGACACATGTGGCGGGAGGGGGGGACATTTCAAATTTAGACCATTTATTCAGAATTTTTTTGAACAACAAGAAAATTAAAGAAGAAAGGAAAAATAGTTAAGGGAAGAAAGTTGAATTTCATAATCTTTACAGCTAGTTATATCAAAATAACTGATTCAAAACTTATTCATCTTTTAATATCCCTTTAAAAAGGCAAATTATAAGAGTTTAATAAAGCTATTAATTGTGCAAATTCACCTTTATTTAACTTCCATTTTCCTCCCCAGAAATTGGAGATTAAACAAAATGAACTATATACTATAACACTTTAAAAATCTTGTGAAAAAATCTTTTAATCAGTTATTTAATCAAAGTTTAATTAACTGTTAAAGATTATAAATTTGTATTAGTTATAATTAAGAGAAATTATAGAAAGTTGATTTCATAAATGGATATTTCCATTTATTTTTTTTTAAATATTTTATAATTGATATACTGTTGAAATATTTTACTTGTTTGATACTAAATTTGTTTTTAATAAATTCCATGTTTAAATTTTTAACATCTTCTATGAAATTATCTAATATATTATTTATTCTATAAAATCTTAGAAACTGACCATAATATATACCTTTACAGCAATTTAATGATATATTAGAATTCATATTACAGTATTTTATAATATTGAAATTATAATTACTCTTTTTATTATAAACTCTAACAGCACTATTTGTAAGGTCTATATTCAAGTCTAAAAAGTTAACTTTTTTGTTTCTATAAATTTTTTCATTGTTCTTAAGTTTCAAGTATTTAGGATATAATTCAGGTATTAATTTTTTAAACTGTGGATTATTAAATATTATTATGTCATCTACATAACGGAATATTTGCCAATTAATATTATTTTGTAGAAAGTATTCTCTTTCGTACCAGAACAATATTAGATTTGCTAATAACGGACTAGAAGAAGTTCCCATGGGAACGCCTTCTGATTGAATATATATTTTATTTTTAAATTCTATATAGTTAAAATTTAAAAATGTTTCCAGTAGAGTTTTTGCTGTTTTAAGATCTAATTTAAATGTTTTATATCTGTTATGAATAATTTTAATGTAGAAAGTTTTGTCATTAATGAATTCATTAAATAAATTGGTTATTTTATTATTTAGATCTCTTAAATTTATTTTAGAATATAGGTCCTCAAAGTCAAATGTGTGTACTGTTTCAATGTTTGTCCAATTGTTCATTAAATAATTAATGATTTTTTTATTTGAGTCGATAAATTTATAATTATATTTATTAGTTAATTTATTTATAATAAATTGTAGTGTTGAAGCTAATTGTATATCAATATTTTTTATGACTGAATTTATACCAGATGTGATTGTTCTGAAAGAAATAGGTTTTTTGTGTAGTTTAGGAATTATATAGAACTTTGGTATGTTTGGATTTTTGTGGTTATTATAAATTTTTAGTGAATTTTCAACATTTTTGATGTCTTTTTTGATTTTTGTGCCTGTAGTTCTAGCAAAAGTGTATTTATGATTATTATCAATTTCCTTTTTTAGTATATCGTGGTATAGATTTTTACAAATTAAAGATAAATTATTGGAACATTTATCTATAGGAGTGATAATATAGTCCTTCTGTAAATTAATTATATTTTCTTTAAAAGAAGGAATGTCTGAATTAGGTTTTGTGTATTTAAGTGTATTATTATAATAATTTATAATTTCCTTTTTAATATTATGTTTCCATTCCAGAAAAGTAAATTCTGGAATACTGTATTTTATACTAGTTTTATTTATGAAAATATCTATATCTTTTAATATAGATTTAATTGTATTATTATAATTGTGTTTAATTTGAGGTATATATTTATACCCTTTATTTAAAATTTCTTGATATTCTGGATTTAAGAAAGAAAAATTGCTAGTTAATATATGACCTGAGAACTTATATTTATCAATATAGTTGTTGCAATTACATTTAATTTTTTTAAAATTTGCCAAATTATTAATAAATTGGTTATAATTGCAAACTAAATTACCTATATTTTTGTTGTATCTCCAGATTGTTTTGAAATTTAAATTTTTTATAGGGAAAAGATTATTGATGATTTGGTTATTAAAAATATCATTAAATTTAATATGATTAAATAAATTGTTATTAAATTTAATGATAATATTAATGTTATTAGTAGCTTGTTTAATTTTTCTGTATTTAAAGATGTCGTGTGTGATATCTATTAATCTGTTAGTCAGATTATGAATTTTAATATATTCTATGAGTTTGATAAATTTATTATTATTTAGTTTAAATAATGTTTTAATAAATTTATCGACGAAGTTGTTAGTGTACATTTGTTTTGGGTCCAGTAATTCTTCAAATTCAATGTAACCTAATTTATTTGTAGTTTTACCTCTAGTTTTATTAGGTTTAGTTTTAAATTCATTTTTTTTTTGTATTTGCAACTGATTTCATAGGTTGAAATTTCTTCTGTTTGTGGTTTGTATGTGTAGTTTAATTCGTCGTTAAGTCCATAAGGGAATAATGTGTTGTGTTTATAAATGTAGTTGTTTTCTAATAATAGTCGTTGTTTTTTGTTTTGACATATGTCTAGTATTTCTATCTTAAAGTTGTTAAAAGTATGTAATTGATTGTGTTCTTTCATATATATATTACCAATTGATTTTTTAGCGTGGTTTCTATGTAGGTTTATTCGTATATTTAATGGATTACAAGTTTGTCCTATATATGATAGTTGACAAATTTGGCATGTTAATTTATATATAGTATTCACTAATTTACAACTAGTTGTTTGAAAAGTGTCATGGTTCTTAAGAGAGGGACAAGTTTGACAATTTTTTCTTAGGCAATTCTTAGCGAGTTTAAATTAACATAAAAGAGGTGCTAACACTAATATGTTTGTAGTTTTTTTTAGTTTTTTTTAGTTTGTTATTCTTATGAATTTTTAAATATATTTTTCTTAATTGTTTTTGTGGTGATAAAATTTGTAATAAATTGAATAATTAATCTATAAATATATAGATATTACTGTTTGTTATCTGTTATATTTTTAAGAATAACTAATAAAAAAAACATCTTTAAACTAACTAAACACTGAAAAAAACCAAAAGTTCTGAAGTTATTTTTTCTAGAATTACTTTTATAATTTACTTTTTAATAATCAAACAATGAAAGATAATTAAAATTTGTATGAAGATTTATTTATATTAGAATATCTAATATAATTTAATTTGTATATTATGTTATATATAAAAAATAGGACGCCGCGGTCGAGGTAGGTTTACAGTTTGAATTTGTTAACACTTGTATCTGTTATATATGTTCATTTAAATATTTCACTGAAACAACTTAATATTAACACATAAAATCCGGTTTAAAAGAGATCTATGACATAATAAAGAAGGGGTGAAATGTCGTTGGACTTTTATCTGAAGATCCCCGGTCCAGCAGATCTCTTTTTCCAATTTATTTCAATTTAAAGTTTTTTGTGTATGTCTGGTCTACCATTAGGGTTTCAAAACATAATATCCAAACTTATAACAAATGTTAATTCATACTATAGATATATTACTAAATACAACTATTTATAATCTTATTATAAAATAAAAAAACCTTTAAAAATCTTTAAAAAAAAAAAAAGGATAAAATATAAAATTATAAAAATATATATATATATATATACATACAATCTTATCTACCTTCTTTACAAAATTTTTTTTTCCTTATTATTAGTTTGATTAAAAGTGCATGGTTCTGTCTTTCTCTCTTTTTTCTAACTATTATATATATTCTCTCTTCGATTATTCTATATATAGGATTAGAGTATGTCTAAATGACGTGTAAAAGCCGATGTAATAGACGTTACGTTGTTAATTTTTATTGTTATTAATTATAAATATATAATTAACTTGAGGATGTATTAGAAGTAAAGGATTTTTTTTTTCTCTCTCTATCTACAAATTAATAACATTTTACAAATTTATAATTTGAATTTAAATGATCATAATAGTGAAGATAATCTTAATACAAAACTGGACTATAAAATTAAATAACTATTTATATATATATATATATATATATATATATATATATATATATATATATATATATATTGTGAGCAATGAAATATATTATATTTATTATTTAATTTAATTTAATTAGTCAATGAAAATATTCAACAGATTATATAAATATATATTACTCTGTATTTGTAAAATCATTATCAAAATATTTCTTTGTTTGATTTTTCAAGATTCCCTATCTGTAGATAGTTTTGTTGGTTTGTTGATAATTGTCGACTTGTCGTACTGACGTCATCAATAAATACGCTTACATCTTAAGATATTCCAAGACTGATTTTCTACGCTATAATATATAAAATTTAAATGCAATATGTTTATATTATCCATATCCATGCACACATATTATTTTCTAATTATGATTAATTTATCATAAAAAAATATAATATAATCATAATAATAAATAATAATATTCTTTGCTGATACGAATGTATTGCGTATTTAATCATTATAATTCGTTGATTATATGGAAATATGTTAATTGTTTATTTCAATCTTTCCAGATAGAGCCAAGAAAGAGCAAGGTATAATTTCTTTTCCAGTTTATATGAATATATTTATTTTATGTTAATAAATGAAATTGTATACTTATTAGCAAGTAATTATATATAAACTATACCACATATGATTATTGTAAAAATAATTAATTATGTACAATGATGTACAATTAATGATGCAATGACTCAATTATTTACTGGAAATTTTGTTGATGAAATTTCTATGTGGCTGATTTCCTTGATCAAACTAGAAACGTTTTTTCTCTCTCTTATATATATAGATGTTATATAAGAATTGTTTTATATTGGGATTATAAATCCTGGAATGGATTACTCTTTATATTGACCGCCAGAGGTCGCGATCTTTCCCCTATAAAACTCATTGTTGTTATTTCCCGATGGCCAGCTCAAACCTTCTGTACATTATGTATATAAGTTTTTTTAAATTTATTTTTACGCCTTAAGCCAGGTAGTACTTTTTTAAATTATGTTTTTTATTCCTTTAGCTCGATTAAAGCAATTAATGATAACTATTTTTATTATTATACTTTCAAGATTTTTATATATATTGTTATATATTCCTATATATATATAAAAGCACATGTGCTCGTGGTCAGGAGATGCCTTTTTTATTTTTAATATATATATATAATATTATTATTATTTTCAGGAAATTGCCTTGACTATCTAATCAAGTTGATTATTTCATTAATCATACCAAAAGTTTAGAATTTATCAATGAAATTAATTTCTAATTTCCTACTGAATATTTAATATTTAAAAATATGAAATATGATAACGCTATATTTCTTTATATATAGAAAGATTAATGAATCAAATATTTAATGAAAAAATTTCAAATGTTCCAAAATCTCAAAATTTAAACTTTTCGTGAATGCATAAATTGTAATATTATATTATGCTCTGATACATTTATTATATTGAATTTATATTAACATCGCAGTATTTTGGAATCAATTTTATATTTAATATCAAAAAAGGCCTTTTTAGATTATTTTATTTAATATATATGTAAATATATAAAATAGTTATGAAACATGTAAATATAGTTAAGGATATGCATGGTAATTTAGAAAAAGCTTCTCTCGCTGGTAAGCAGTCGCGTGAAAAGGCATCGTGTTTTTTTCGTTGTAAACATTCTAAAAAAATAAACGAACTGTAAACAACAGAAAAGCTTGTTTTCAATCTTAGCTTCATGGCGTAAAAGGAAGTGATCCTACGCTCGCAAACCTACATATATAATACTAGCGAACCCGGCCACGCGTTGCTGTGGCTAAATTGTAATATGTTAAATTAACATTATACTAAACTATTCAGTACAGTAAAGTTAATAGTCACTCATAAAGATATAAATGTTTTAGCCGATCTAAAGCCCTACGGGATTGAGAATGGAACGTTACGTTAAATTTTGGAAGTGATTTTTATATATATAGATAATATAGCCCTTCATTGTAATCATTGATTATAAGCACTGCAATGATAAATGTCAGTGAACTCGTTTATATGTATTGTTTTTTGTTTTCGAGATATTCTAATAGAACGTTCTCACATTTTCCGTAAAATATTTATATATGCACAAACACAGAATATATTCACTATGTCTTAATTTCGCTACAATTATTGTTATAAATATTATTCTAAAATAATTCGCCAGAAATCGTCCGGGTAGTATACTAAACAACTTCCCAAAGTTTCATGGCAAACATCTAAAATAAAATAATACTTTTAATACTTTGCTACAATATTAAAAAGAGGGGTGCTTAGGTGTTTAAAATGTAGAATGTGCTCTAAATAGTATTACATAGAGCCTTCATAACAAACATATCTAAAATAAACCAAACAAAATATAATAATGCTGTAAAAACAGACCTTGCTACAATAATATAAAAGAAATGAAAATTAAAAAAGACACCCACGCTGAGCCTCGAACCTAGGTTTGTTACAAATACTATTAAAAATTGTTTATGTTAATTTTTATTTTAAAAAGCCTACATTTTAAATAAAATAATATTTTTAATAATTTGCTACAATAATATAAAAGAAATGAAAAAAAAAAACACCCACGCTGAGCCTCGAACCTAGGTTGCGGGGGTACGAAGCCGTGTGCCTAACCTATAGGCTAAGCGTGACGTTACAAATAAGCTCATGCGAGGCTATTTCAGGCCATACGTCTACCGCGAGGGGGCGCTGATTGCGAGTGAATTTACGTTTTATTGTAAATAAAAATGCAACGAAAGGTTATTTCTAAAGAGTAATTAGCCAGAAACCATCCCGGTAGTATACTAAACATCTTCCCAAAGTTTCATCACGATTGGTTGAGCGATTTAGAAGATTATCACTAACGAACGGACGGACGGACGGACGGACCAACGGACGGACGGACGGACGGACCAACGGACCAACAAACATCCATTTTTATATATATAGATAATAATATTTATAGTGGTTGTTTGAATATATGTAATACTCAAATTTATATTATAAAATCAAATTTAATTACTTTTCTGTAAATTTATCACAGAATTATTTAATTAATAATTCGTTTCGATTTATTTTCAGATCAAGATTCAAAATTAATTTTAAGTAAGTTTAATAATTTTAATGTTTTTGTATTCTTTATTATAAGTAAATTTTGTAATGGGTAAAATATATATATAAATAGGGATTTAATTTGTGATGAGAGAGAACAAAATATTTTTGATAATCAAACATTTTCTAAAATCGTTTTAAACTTTGAACATTTTCACTTTTATTTTATTTCAATATTATATTGTTTTTTTTTCTTTTATATATATATTTTTGTTATTTTTATTTATTTTTATACGAAATATCTTTTTACACATAGTACAAATAATTATAAATATAAAATAAACTTTATTGTTAATATTCAAAATATTCACACCCATATTTTACAAAATTCATTTTGTCCATAATATAAATATATATATATCAATTTTTTTCTCTCCATTGACTATATCAAATTATTTTTAAAACTTAATTCTGTTGACGTTATGTGGCGCTGAGTTTGTTGTTGACACACTTTAAAATGTTATAACACCTTGATAAAGGTTGGTGTTGAGCCAACTGAAATATTGGTGAAATACACCAATACCTCGTTTTGCGTCGTTTCGTTTTGCCTTTTTTTCGAAGTTGCGTCGCTGCTTAATTTTTACTGATTTTCACTGTGCGTCACTAGATTTTCGAAGTTGCGTTGTTTTGGATTCGAGTTTTTAATTTTTTGTAATTTTTTTTTCCTAAAATATGGCAACACCTTTGTTTTTGATTGCGCCTTCACATATTTTCACTTTGCATCGTTTCAATTTGCGTCGTGTTTTTTTTGGAACTTAACCCCGACGCGAAGCGAGGTATGGGTGTAAATGAAATTTTGATCAAATATATGCCTTTTTAATTAAAAATTTCTCTAAAATAAAAATATATAAATTCATTCAAACTACTTCTCTTACTTAAAGTAAAAATATATATATTTATATTTTTAACTACAATTAGAAATGAATGATATGAAATAATAATGAAAATAATTTTATATATTTTTGTTTCTTGTTAGAAATTTGTTTGCAAAAATACAGCTACATCCACCAATCTTTCTCTCTATTTTTTACCTTCGTTTAGGTGACTCTATGTAACTCTCCTTAGTGGAATATTATTCAAAAAAATATATTGGTTAATGTAGGGCTGTATCTTTTCAAAAGAAATTGATATTACAATTCAATTATTTTATTTCCAAAGCGCTATATCCCGCAAGGGATACTTGCGCCAAACAAAGAGAAAAGTTTATTTACATAGGTTATTTACATTATTCAACGCATGAAAACATTAGAGATCCAGATTTGTAAAAAGTTTAGAATGTACATATGATATATAAAACTTTTATAAATAAAAATATATGTAAATAAAACTTTTAAAATATCTAATAAATGAGTTATGAAATTAATTCTAATAATTATTTATAATTTTGTTTCAGATTTATATTTAAAATGGGGTAAGTGTATCATATAATAGTTTATATATTAATATTATTTATTTATATTATATTATTGAAAGATTTTATTTTCATAATTTCCTGAATTTGAAAATTTCTTGAAGTTTATCAAAGATTCAAACTCTAATATAAAATTATATATTGCAGTTTATAATTATTTGTCACCAAATATCGTGAAAAAATATTTAATGTAAAGATATTAATATTTTAAAAATTTAATAAAGAAGCATCTATCAAAAATATCTCCTGATTATAATTATGATATAAATTATATGTTGAAATTTATTTTATCTCCCTTTTTAAAAATCGCTAATAGATATTTATAAATATTTTGTTTTCTAGGAAAAGATCCAGCCAAAGGTGAATATGCTATTTATAATTTTACACGAATTTACACGTATTTGACTATTTTTATTTGTGCATAATATTACTTGAATAACCATTATATTTAAAGTTATATTCATTAAAGAATTGAAATTATTAATTCCTCTAATGTGATAAATTATCTTTCTGAATATTCAAAAAAACATTGATTTTATATAAGGAAAGGACAATTCCCTATGAATAAAATAAAAAGGTAACTATTTAAGACATTAAATTTATATATTTTTAAAATTTTATATATGTCATTTTGTGAAACATTACCAAGATAAAATATATTTTATTTTAAAAATAATTTATTTATTTATTTAAATGTCCAGGTTCTTCAAGTAAAACAGATATATCAATGGGTAAGTACAAGCTTTCAAATGTATTAAATTTACCATTATAGTTTTTTGTATATATTTATAATATTCTATTTTAAAATCATAATTTCTAGAATAAATTACTCTGTTATGTCGACCGCAAGATGACGCGGGGGTTTCCCTATATAAACTCATTGTTGTTGTTTCCCGTTGTCCGGCTCAAATCTTTCTATAGATATGTGAATATGTAAATCGTTTATTTCCTTCATTCTACTTGCCTTAAGCCAGGTAGTACTTTTTCAAATTATGTATTTTATATTCTTCATTAGCACAATTAAAGTTAATTCTGATTCAAACTTTTTTGTATTATTTTTACTCTTACTGCAAACTGTTGGACACCAGCGCCGCCACTCAAGTATAACACGTGACCGGAAGGATGACGTCGCCCCCCCCTACTTCTGACTAAAAGTTTAGCCTAACGACGCTGTTGTTTGTTTACCTTCTACGGAGGATGTAACCTCTTTGTTTTCTCTCTTTCCCTTTTTAACCTTTATATAACCTATGCTTTAATAAATTAGTTAGTGCAAGGCTCTTGTCCTAAGTGTAACCAAGTACCTTGTCTACACCCCTACAAGAAAATATTATGAGACTGATTGGAGCTGCCTGAAGCATTGAACGGTAAGCCTATTTTTTTGTTCTCTCTCCCCCCCTTCAGTGGACGCCATCTTATAATGGAAGCTAACGAAAGTTTAACGAAAATTACCAAGCTAAATGGATTAAACTATTCCTCGTGGAGCTTCCAAATTAAGCTCATTCTGATGGACAATGACTTATGGTCAATTGTTGACCCAGGCGAAGTCAAACCCGAGGGAGGGGATGTTGGTCTAATCAACAAATTTAATACGAGGCAGAATAAGGCTTTAGCAAAGATATGTCTCTCTATTGGTGAGGAGCAGCAGAACCATATCAGACATCTAAATTCCCCCAAAGAAGTTTGGGATGAATTACAAAGACTTTATGCACCCAGGGATAGCAAACACAGAATTCTCCAACTGCGTCGAAAGTTGTACTCCCAGAAATTCTGTCAACATGCGAACGTGAATACCTATTTGGGAAGCATAAATCTAATAGTGAGTGAACTCACAGGTGTAGGGGATAAAATTGAAGACGGTGATCTAAGCATGCTAATTCTTTGTGGAATGCCCGAGGACTGGGATAATGTTATATCAACAGTGTGTAACTTACCAGAGTCAGAGTTCACCAGTGCCAACATCAGACGTAAATTGTTAGCTGAGGCAGAGCGCCGGTATGCTACAACAAATGAAGGGATGGGTGCACTGTCAGTCAGGAACTCTAACAAGAAACAATTCCCTCATGAACATCAAGGTTCTAAAACTGTTAGAAAATGTTTCGGATGTGGGAAAACAGGGCATATTGCACGGGACTGTTTCAAACTGAAAAATAATAACGGTAAACAACAGGAAAAGGGAGCGATACATCAACATCACGAAGCAAAGAACTTGAATGTGATGTATAATGCAGCAGTTGTATCAGAAGAGGATACGTGGGTAATTGACTCAGGTGCCACGCATCATATGACTCCGAACAGAAGGTATTTTTCCACGTTGAATGACGAGAATGTAGGACAAGTGACCACCATTGATGGTACATCACATTCAAACATAGGAAGAGGTAATGCTCAAGTAGATCTGATCAACAATTCTGGACAACTTAGAAGCATAATTGCTCAGAATGCAATGTTCGTACCTGGGATCAGACATTGTGTACTCTCTGTTCTACAAATTGTGGAAAATGGTCATGAGGTTATCTTCGACAAGAAGGGATGTCATATCTACGACAATTATCATAACTTGATGATCAGAGCAGAGAAGAGAGGAAGGCTCTATCTCGTCAGGACTGCTCCGTCCAGATTTCCAGAATCAGGAGAATGTTCAAATTCCATTGCTCAAACCAAAATTATCGTAAATTCCCACTAAATTTATGGCATCAGAGACTCATGCATATCAACTATGACACCATAGTAGACATGATGAAAAGAGAAGTTGTCATTGGTTTGAACTGTCAGGCTGGAAAACCTGATAAGTGCTCTGATTGTATGATTAGAAAATCGACAAAAAGACCTTTCCTGAATTTGAGATCTACCAAGGAAACTCAGACACTAGCCCTTGTTCACTGTGATCTTATGGGACCGTTCAAGATTGAGAGCTGGGGTGGATCAAGATTTGTCTTGGCCATCATTGATGACGCATCAAGATATACAAGGGTATATGTCCTCAAAAGGAAGGGCGATACTACCGGCGAACCTATGCTTTAATAAATTAGTTAGTGCAAGGCTCTTGTACTAAGTGTAACCAAGTACCTTGTCTACACCCCTACAAGACAAACTAATAACATAAAATACTCATGTATCCTCAAAACAAGAAAATAATTGAATTCTAAAACTCAAATTTATCAATTTAATATATTTATATATATATATATATTAAAGATTGAGCAATCCATTTATTTATTTATTGTTACAAAAGCACGAAGTCCAAAGGACTATTGTGCTGTGCTAGTATTATTTATATATATATGATTAATTATTTACACGATGGATTAGTATTGTTTTGTAAATTATTGTACAAATAGTTCTAAACTTAACAAAGTTCTCATAAGATAGAGTATATACACAAAGAGAATTTGGTAATGTTTCAAAGTATCTACATACAATTTGATTAGTCAGAGGGCAAGATAAAAGAAGATGCTCTGGTGATTCAACATCTAAGCGGCATTCACATGTTGGATCATTGATAGCATTCAGTTTGAATAGGAAACTCAAGAAGGGTCCTTTGCCAGTTAAGAATAATGTAGTGAATTTATCAGAGGAAATGAAATTTGGGACAGCAATTGGAAAGAATTTCTTGAACAGTTCATTAGATTGAGAAAGATAAAACTTAAATTTTAGATCCAGATATAGTTTGTTTAATTCTTTTTGAAGGGGTTTTTTGAGTGTTCGATCTGTGAGAGAATTTGTCATATTATACTTTGTTTGTAATAATTCAAGATAATCGGACAGTAAAGGGGTTTTCGCTAGTATATGTGTGATGTAAGAAGATGAAGTCCTATAAGCATGAATGCATCTAATAAGAATTTGATATTGTATAGAATTCAACTTGGATCTTTTTGCTGCAGTGATAAAAGGAAACCAAATATTTGATGCATAGCTTATTGTAGAGCGTATCATAGCTTTATATAAGATCAATCTACGTCGAGTATCAATGCCCCAAGTACGTGCACATAATGAGAATAATATATTCTTAAGTTTCGTAGCTTTCATAATTATATTGTCAACATGTGTTCCAAAATTAATCTTATTCCTTTGTCTATGATTTTTAAAAATAACTCCCAAAATTTTAACAGTTTCTGATGGTTGAATTATTTTTCCATCAAAATTAATGGGCAATTTTTCATAGTTATGTAGATAGAGTATACCTGTTTTGTTTGGACTTAGTGAAAGTTTTACCTTTTCACACCATGCTTTGATTTTTATTAAACATTTGGTAATATTATACTGAAGATCATAGATGTTTGAACTCCATACCACAAATGTCACATCGTCCGCGAAAGCAATCACTCTAGCAAAACTTTCGTTAAAAGATAAGTTGAAATCATTAAGTAATATATTCCAAAGAATAGGAGAAATAATACCACCCTGGGGACATCCCTTATTTATCTTTTTTATACACTTTACATTAGTATATTTAAACTCTACACTCCGGTCTTCAAAGTAAGAATTAATTATTTTTATAAGTACCGCTGGAAAATTTGCCTTGTCCAATTGTTGGAGAATTGCCGGATGCCATGCGTTGTCGAAAGCTCCGCTGATGTCCACTGTTACTATTGCCGTATTTTCTGTTTCTCTTTTCAAAAGACTTAATTTAGTTATTTCTTGTAAAGCAGAGATTGTTGATTTTTCTTGTGTAAATCCATGTTGAGCAGGATGCATAACATTATTACTATTAATATGATTTAAAAGTTCAATATGAATTAGACTTTCAAAAATTTTACCTAAATTAGAAGACAAGCTTATAGGGCGGTAGGCTTTCGGATCTTTATAATTTTCTTTATTAGGTTTTTTTATAATCATTACTGCTGACTTTCTCCAGGCCTCCGGATAATAATTAAGTCCCATACAAGCATTGAACAATTTTGTTAACACAGGAGATATATGATGAACTGCCGTTTTGATCATCTGATTGCTTATATGATCTATTCCTGGAGCCTTGCCATTTTTAAGTTTTTTAATTATTGAACAGATTTGAATATTATCAAAATAAATGATTTTATCATTAGAAAAAGTATAACTCTTGTCTCTGATTAATTTATGATAGTTTGTGTCAGAAGATTGACAGTCATTCGGAAATAGAGAAGATAAAAGATTTTTCATTTCTGATTCGAGCACATCTTGAGATACATCTAGAATTGGTAAATCAAAAGACCTAGGAGAAATTTTTTGTTTAAAAGTTTTGTAAGTATTACCAAAAGGAGATGTATTTTCAACTTCCTCCAGGAATACCCTCCAGCTTACATTTCTTGTTTTTTCAATAATATTCATATACTTATTTCGTATTTCCTTATACATCTTTTCATCAACTAGCTGTCTATTAGACCGTTTACCCCGATAATATAGATTTCGAACATATTTAAAATGATTTTTAAAAAGTTCCAGTTCATCCGTCCACCAATTAAATGGATTATTATATAAATATTTTGGTTTTAATCGTAGAGATGCATATGCAGCTTCAATTAATATGTCAGTTATGTGAGAAACTACACAGTTTATATCGTTTATATTTACTATTTTACCTAATTTCATCATTGCCTCATTTATCCTAGACACATTGATTGCCTGCTCATATTTTTGCCAATTGGCTCTTTTTTCTTGAAAATACCATGTAGAATTATTTTCATGTAATAAACTTTCTGTTTCCAGACTAATGTCGAATGAGATTGCGTGATGGTCTGTGATTTGCGAAAGATTTAACGTTTTCCATCCATTAACAAGTACATGAGCATGACTATTAGTAATAGTAAGGTCTATTATACTTAATCCTCGACATGTTTTGTTTCGATTGTTATGTATGATCATATTGTGAAAATCAATTATAGGTTGAAGTCTTCTACCGTTTTGATTAATAATATTATCAAACCACATCTGACTTCGAGCGTTAAAATCTCCAGCTAAAATCAATGGATTTGTGTTAAAATTTTTAATTAATTTATCAAGGAATTGAACATGACAGGTATCCATTTTATTAGGGTGTATATAAATATTTGAAAGAATAATTTGCCGTTTAGTAGTTTGTACTGATATAGTGGTTGCAAATGAATTTGAAAACTCTTTAATTAATTTACATGATAAGAAAGGGTTTGTAACGATTGTTGCGGTATATATTGGAACTCCCGGTATATTTGCATAATATATTTTTGAACGCATATTAAAGATTACTTCATTATTTATACTATATGGTTCTTGAACTATAATCATATCATATTTTTCCTTAGAAATAAATTCCCTTATTTCATTATTAACCAAATTGCTTTTCCGCGTGTTTTGTTGTAGAATTTTTAATTTGAACATTGACCAAAAAACAAGAATAAATCTATTCTAATCCAAAGTAACAATATCATGATCTAAATCTGCATAACATGTTCTTTGTATCTCATATTTCATTTGTTGAAGGAACACAGGACATAATTTGTCATTAGAACGATGATTATTGCTATTCCTATATTTAGGATGCGTAGAGCAATTTATGCACTTGGGCAAGGATTGACAGTTAACATGTTGGTCATTGTCTCCGCAATTTTTACATTTTATGATGTTACATGAATTTTTACTATGACCATAACTAAAACAGTTTTGACATTGACGTACAAGCACCTTATCCTTCATATATGTAACCTGTATGTCTGTATATATACGTTGTAATTTCTTCATAATTTGGTATGTTGCCGGGGAAATGCGGAGAACAACATCCTGTACATCAGTATTTGATCTCATAGCGAACAGAACCTTTATCTTCTTCTCTCGACCTTCTAACTCTGGGTTCATATTGCATAAAATCGAAGGCAATTCCTTAATATCTGTAGATTTAGTAATTGACTTAAGAACAATTGTAGGATCTAGTGGTTTTGGTGCATAAATTAATGCTTTTTGATTTACCTCATCAATCTTTTTAAACTCTTCAATCAATGTATTCAAATCTTCACCTGAATCAACTTTAAGTATTACGCCAGATTTTGATTTTATTATTTTATTTATTTTGACTTTAGATCTATCATTTCTCATCTTTTTAATACCATTATTTACTTCGCCTAATACTTCAGCCGGGGAAACATTTAACTTGGATTTAAATATTATTGTTTTATCCGTTACGTTTTGATTTTGCATAACTATTTTATCGTCTTCACTAGTAACTCTCGTAGCTTGATCCATATCCATAATAATATCTATAAATAAATATAAAGCATATATTGGATATGAATTTATTGATCAGCCAATATTTCTAGGGGCAACACGCCTCACTTTATCAAGGCCTTTCTTTTATTTAAACTAAATCACGTGGGTATCTGATCCACTCACGCTATACAAGGCCAAAGCAAGAAACCATCTAATAAAAATTTCACTGTATATAAAATATATTTACAATTGTTATATTTAATAATAATAATATTTAAAAGAGTATATAATTAAATAACCATTTGATTAAATAAATGAAGAGACTAATAAATATTAGAAAATAAAAATGAGTGAGGATTATGATTCAATATGTTGTGTTGATAAATATAAATAAAATTATATTACAAGTATAAATATACACAAAAATAATGAAATAAAAAATAATAAATAAATAAATAATTTAAGAAGATATAAATTCTCTATAAATTTCTGGTAGGTCAATTTTCCTATTTATGCTTTCTGAAACTTTTATAGAGGCCCAGCTTTCTAAAAATAACCTGCAGTGCTTTTCTTTAATATTCTGGTATAAAATGGATGCTTTGTCAAATTCGGGTATATGATTATTGTTCAGTGCATGGTCTACTAGGATAGATAAAGGTTTATGGATGCGCAGAGCTGCTTTGTGTTGGTTAATGCGTTCTTTCAATGCTTTGCTGGTTTCTCCAATGTAAGTGGCTGGACAGGTTTTGCACGGAATTTTGTAAATAATATTGTTTTTGTTTTCCTTTTTACTATTAGTCTTGGTGTCTGAGTGGCGTAGAATTTGTTTTAAATTTGGTGCAGATTGATATGTGGTAATTATATTATATTTCTTCAATACTCTGGCGATTCTTTCTGATCCATAACTGTATGGGAGAGAGCAATACCTTTTATCGGATTGATCATTGCTATTGTTTGAAGATGGAAATCTGGGAGTGTAAAAATGCTTCTTGATGAATTTCTTCGGATAATTATTGTCTATCAACTCTTTAAAAATTATATTACTTTCTTCTTTTCTTTCAATATTCCTATTTGAGCAATGTGTAGTTAATCTTTTGGAAAGTGTTTTTACTACGGCGATTTTATTATGAATCGGACCAAAAGAGCTAAAATTTAAATAGTTTCCTGTGTGCGTAGGTTTTCTGTATATGGTGGTTTCTATATGAATTTTTTTTCTTACTAGTTGAATGTCTAAAAATGCTGAAGAATTATTGATTTCTATTTCGTGTGTGAACTTTAAATAAGGTTTGAGATTATTCAGAAAATATAAGAAAGTATCAATTTCTGTTTCAGTTATGCAAAATATATCGTCTATATATCTCATGCATAATAAAACTTTTAAATTATTTGCTTCAGTAATAATTTTGTCTATTTCATAATGAAAATGTTTGCCAATGCTGCTGAAAAATAGGGTTGCCCATAGGCAAGCCTCTTATTTGCCTAAAAATCTGTTTTTGAAGTTAAAATAGCTATATTCTAGACAAAGCTTCAATAAATCTATCAGGGCTTCTTTGGGAATAGGAAGGACTATTTCAGGATGGAGTTCTAGAAAAGACTTTCGAAAATTTGAAAGCAGAAGAAAATAATCTTCCCAACTTCTACAGCTTACCAAAGGTCCATAAGCCTAACACACCATTACGTCCCATAGTTAGCTATGCTGGCTCTCCTCTCTATCCTCTCACGAAATATTTGTCGTCAATAATATCTCCATTCCAAAAGCAAATTCCTCATACAGTCCCCAATCCCATAGTAGCCGTTGAAACTATCAAAAATCTACAAATTCCCAGTGATAATCGAATTATTTCATTTGATGTAGAATCCCTCTACACATCAATCCCACACGACGAAGCTCTCCTAGCCCTCAAGTCTTTTCTCAAACTCCATCCTGAAATAGTCCTTCCTATTCCCAAAGAAGCCCTGATAGATTTATTGAAGCTTTGTCTAGAATATAGCTATTTTAACTTCAAAAACAGATTTTTTAGGCAAATTATTGAGATATATACCTCTAAAATTTATAAAATAAAATCAGAAGAATCCTAACGCTGGAATGTTTATTTGTATCTTAATTTTATTAACAAATTATTAATATATTCATTAAAATAAAAAGGCATATCCTGACCAGGAGCTCATGGGCTTTTCAGAAGGCAGAGCGCCATCTGGTAGAACAGAAATAAACTATTCATTGATTTAGCTTGCCTCCTGATATTTGGTTCTGTTCGACCAGATGGCGCTCTGCCTTCGGAAAATCACATGTGCTCCTGGTCAGGATATGCTTTTTTAGTTTTAATATCAACACCTAACCTTTTTATTATTTAATTTTTTATTTTGTTTTCATTAATATATATATATATGTCATAATATATGCTCTTACAGGAATAATAAAGTAAACCTACAGTCAACGAGAGAGAGAGAGATGTAGATAGAAAACAACTAAGTTACGGCCATGTTGAACCACTGACCACATGCCATTCTTGGAACCCTGCAGGACTATTTTTGGATAGTCGGGGGGGTGGGGGAAAAAACAAACGGTCGTTCCGCAGTGGCAGCCGCAAGCGCTCCCTCTCTCTCTCGGTTTGCTGGGTCCCATCTTCCAAACTTGTGGTTTTCCTTATTTCTCTCTCCCCACATTATCACTATATTGCCACATTGAAAGTCGACAGGATAATATCACATAAAGAGTCGACAGGATAAGACCTGGCCGGGAAGCAAATCCCTCATATACCGGAGTATGAAGAAACAAGAAGCCAAGCCACGATGATCGACCAAACCCAACTCAACTGTAACCACTCCTCTTCGAGCCCTCAACCCCTTCTTCGCCAACCTTTAAACCGTGATCCCGAAGAAGTATTCACCTACGACGGAGATGGAGCTACCACGCACTTCTTCCAGCACTAGATCTGCCCAAGAACGATCGCCGTGCCAGAGCAGGACACCTCCCACCATCATGGACAAGACTCCGCCATATCCCTGCCGCTACTGTTATGTACAACACTGGTACGCACAGTGTCACAGACAGAACTCTCCCGAAGCTCAATGAACTTACCTGCTCTCTAAACCAGCATAACCTGTAAGTGGAATTGTTTTAGCTTCTACCATTCATTCTTTAAATAAGTCATTCCTTGTAAATTGTCCCAATATTTACGTAATTAGCTCCATTTATTCTCTCCACGCCTATTAACAATGATTTTATACTCCATACTATTTATCTAGATATTTGTAACTCATTTAATTAGTTACCTTACCAATAGAATTTAACAATTGTCATTTTAATTAAATAATTTTCATTTTAACTCTATAAAAAAATGGAATTCTACCTATTAATGCTTTACGATTTTTACTATTAACAATAGATTTTTCATAATCAACTTATCTATCTGCCCCTTAATGCCCCTCTCATTCTTACAACTTTGTGAACCTTATACCAGCTCAGGACCTTTATAGAGAATTATTGATTAATCAATTATCGAACTTCTATATTGTCATTTCAAAATCCTAACCTTCGCCCTTCATTTATGATAATATATTTCGTAGTTTATCTCTAACATATCCACCGACCCACACCATCCAGCCAATGGTGTGTTCGTCACAGGGTGCAGATTGACTAACTGCTAGATATTTATCAACCCCTTTTTGTTCGCACTTGAACAATCTGCATCGAGCGGCACAGTTCGCCCCTTCTTCTCGCGCCACACGTTCGCCACACGGACCCTGTCTTCAAATCTATGTTTGTCCCTTGTCCAAACCAGCACGATATAGCCTTCCTTCGATATTTCCCACGGAGGTACGTTGAACATCGTCGCTGATTCTGTCCGGTCCGACATCATTTTGCGCAGACATGGGTTTTACGTTCAACCCACCGCGAAATCATCGCCTTGCACAAGCTCCCACGACGGTTCAAACACCTCGTGTCCGAGCAGCTTGTCACTTGTAACGGACAACGCAGTCCTCGTCCCATTTTTGGCACTGTGCGCGCATACTTTCCGCAAATTAAATATAAGTCCATTCGACTTCCTCACCTACACACGGGACTTTTCCCCTCGGACTCGCTACACAAGTAACTGCATAGATAAGGTAGAATGGCCCAGGGCAAGTTCCCCCTCGTTCTGTTCGCCAAGGTTTTAACATTGTATGTAGTTTTATATTTACCTCAGTCTTGAGCTCACACGATTTCCAACTTCAACCTCATTTCTCGTACTCTACACTTATAGCATAGAAAGCCCATGACAAGTTTCCCCTTGCCATGTCCGCCTGAAAAATATCTTAAAGTGTAGAGTTCCCCAGTCTTAATGATCTTCAGAATTTCATCATGTGTTTGTGACTCCCCTTCTCCTTGTTCACACTCCTCAATGTCATTTCCCATATAGTACATTAGATTTTGTTGTATATAGCCTTTTATAACCTTGATATTTTCAAGGATTTCCTTCAATGTCAAACTCTCCGGTGTTGTAAAACTGCTTGTAAATAATATTTACTTGTGTACTATACAATATTTTATTTACATAAAACTATGTCACCATTACCTTAACTAATTTCAACTGTAAAATTATTTTCTCTTTTCCTGGCTTCTCCAGCTTTAAGTATACTTAAACCATGTTCAGCCTTCTTCAACGGGGGCCATATGTCATAATATATGCTCTTCCAGGAATAATAAAGTAAACCTACAGTCAACGAGAGAGAGAGAGAGATGTAGATAGAAAACAACTAAGTTACGGCCATGTTGAACCACTGACCACATGCCATTCTTGGAACCCTGCAGTGGCAGCCGCAAGCGCTCCCTCTCTCTCTCGGTTTGCTGGGTCCCATCTTCCAAACTTGTGGTTTTCCTTTTTTCTCTCTCCCCACATTATCATTATATTGCCACATTGAAAGTCGACAGGATCATATCACATATATATATATTAACATATCTTATAAAAGGTGTCACTCTGAATATATATATATATTACTTGAATTCATATATGAATGAATTTATCACAAAATTAATTTGGTGTAATTTTGTCCAAACAAGACAAACTCCTTCAAAATATATTTTGTAAAATATACTAATATAAAATATATACATATCTTTTAAATATTGAATTAATAAATAAAATTGTGTATATAGCTAATCAAGAGAAAATTCAAGGTACGTTAAACTTTTATTTTGTTCATTTTATTTAAATATTCATTTGTATTGTTCAATACTTTATACGAATAAAAGATAACAAATATTATAGTACATTTCCCTGTTTTTAATCCTTCCAATTAATTTATATTCATTTTATAGCTATATATAAAGGCTTATACCAATTCTTATTTAGAACCATAATAATTTTCCTTCATATAGAGGTCTTTAACTTTTAAAAGTTGCATCGTTACATCGTTACAAAATTTTCCCTACGGATTTGATCAATAAACACAATTCGTATTTTAAGAAATATATAATACTTATTTTACAAAAATATTATATGTGTAGTTAAATAGAACCATGAAATTTAAGATAAAATATTATTAACATGTTAAGAGAAACGAGTAATTTAAATTGAAAAATGAATAAATTGCAATATTGCTATAAATAGACTGAACACTTTTTATTGAGTTTTACTTCTAAAAATATTTTTTAAATAAAGATGTTTTAAAAATAAATTGACATTATTTAGAAATATTAATGAAGATTCCCTTACAGTTTTAAAGAAGGAATTTACATCAACTTGTTTTGTAAAATATAAAAGTTCGAAACTATTATAGACGCGTAAGATTCTTTTTAAAAATAAACAATTTCTATTGTCTTGACTGCAATGGAAAAATTAATGAGCCAGGCTCTCCTATTAATTTTTCCATTGCAGTAAGGATAGTAGAAATTGTTTATTTTTAAAAAGAATCATACGCGTCTATAATAGTTTCGAATTTTGATAACATATGGCGCGCTA
Organism: Cordylochernes scorpioides; assembly: GCA_030710605.1. Taxonomy (NCBI): domain Eukaryota; kingdom Metazoa; phylum Arthropoda; class Arachnida; order Pseudoscorpiones; family Chernetidae; genus Cordylochernes; species Cordylochernes scorpioides. The sequence goes on from CP092874.1 coordinate 2,736,623, forward strand.
ATGCATCATAAAAGATAAAAGTAAAAAATTGTATATTACGAGAAGCGTGCGGTTGTAATTAATTGTTTATTGAAGCCTTGAAGATGAACACAATATGTATAATTACTACTAACAATAAATTATTATTGTTTTATAGAAATCATAAATCGATGTGGTGAGTATAATCAATTTAATATTAACTTTAGAATAATTCAAGGTTACTCTATTGAATATATAATCTAAAAAGATGTAAATTTATCTTCGTTTTCTTTCTTATCTCCACTAAATCATATCTGGGTGAAGTAGAATGTGTCTGCCTTTGTCATTAAGACTGGAAACACTACTCAGTGACAGGCCGACCTAGCTCCAAAGGTAATGGCCAACTCTGACATGAGGAACAGACGCCATTTGCAGCCACTCCTAACATGGAATACAAACGCTGTTCATCCTGTATCCCTGGATTGGGAGCCCTTTCAGGATACTATCAGCCGGGGCAGCTGAGATCAGGTTTTTTAGAGAGCTTGTTACTGCTCCCCCTCTTCCTTTTTCATCCGCACTTGGGACCGGCAAAGGCGGAGTTGGTGTGATCAATAAATTCCAGGAATGAGACTGGATCACGTAAAATATTCAAAATAATGAAATAATTAATTAAGGACCTTATAGATAAAACATTTATCAACACTTAGAAAAAATTGATCGCACAAACACACGCACTCACGTTTTTCGAATTTTTAAGCTAGAGTATATCAGAACATTTTCCAACTTCAGTATGGATTGTATTGAAAAACAGCGAGTCTGCATAGAGTTTTGCTTTGAATTAGGGAAAACATCTTCCGAATCATTGTTGAAAGTGCCAATTCGCGGATATTTCAGCAATTTAATAATCTGTTATAATTTGCATATTGATATAATATTTCCAATGTAAATTTGCATCTCTGTCTATATATCGCAGCTGTCTTAGATTGTCCGTGCGTTAGCTAGCGGTTATTGGATAGGACAGGCCGCTGATAGGCGTGAACTGTTAGAGTATATATAATTTTATCTCTTATCCTTCTTTATTGTTTATCCATACATTTAGGTAATAAAGGATCTTGGTATCAGCCTTCTTTCTCTTCTACATATATATAATAATTTCAAACAATATTTCGATTCAAAAATGTTATTTTCCTTCCAAGTAATAGCCTTAATTTTAGAACTCTCAATATTATATATCATTCAATATAATGAAATGTCTCTTTGAAATTTTGATTTACTGGTAATAATATGAAATGTATTTCCAAACAAAAATTCAGAGTTATAATTGTTAAATATCATAAATGAAGCACCCCCACAAATATAGTTAAGTATTTTATTTCTTGTATATTGATTTGTTTTCATACTATCCTTCCAAGAATATATTGTCGCGAAGAAAAATAATTAAATAGGCTTCCGAATTACTTTATAAATATATTTTTAATTAGTTATAGGAAATATTTTAAATATAAAATAAGATTTACTATGTACATGAGCCAAATAGACCCAGCAGTTAGAACAAGAGAGGAGCACTGAGTTTTTCTACCTTCCATGTGGCGCCACTGTTTTCCCCGACCGGTAGGTCCAGTCCAGATAAGAGGGAATACCAGGAAACTCTGTCCTCCTGACAATATTTTGCATTGTTATATATGTATAAGTTATATATGATCATATTACTGAAATATCATAAATATATTGATATAATAGATGCACCAATATCCTATTTTTCAATTAATATTGTGTTTTGCATTATTATTTTGGTTTCATTTATTGAATTAAACTAATTTAAAATGTTTTTCTATAAAATCTATTAACTTATACATAATCACTAGAGCTATATAATTAAATTGGTTTTATTGAGTAATAGGCTTAGACTTGCTATGAACTAATATGGAAAATAATAAAACATATTTGTTTATTTATTATTTCGGAATACATTAACCCTACTTTAATGGGAAATAAATATAAGATAGTAATATTTTTTAAAGAGAATTTAATATCTTCAGAATTCTTTCCTCAAAGAGTAAATGATAAAATCTAACTGCTGTGTGTAGGTATGAAAGAACATTTAACTATCAATGCTATTTAAACCAAAATCATGATTTATTATTTAGAAATATATTTTTTTTATAGAAAGTGTTTTTTTTTGTGAATTCTTACATTAAAATAGTAACTTATTATTTTTCTGAGAATAATACATCTTCAATATACTTAAGTTAGAGTTAAACAATTTTTTATTTTATTTTCATCTTTCGTTAAATTATATTGACAAATATATAACTGTGAAAATTATTTCAGGCATTAATTCTAAAATATTCATAAACATTTAGCAGAATAAGTATTTTTTTAAATATGTAATTTAAAATAAGGCAATCCGCACTTCATACATCTATTAATAAAATGGAATATATTCTATATATTTTATTCAATATATCCATTTTTTTTATTACCTAAATTATATATATGCATATATCCAAAAACAATTTCCTTTAATTATAAAAATCTTTATTTACTTAATTCGAAATATGCATTTTTATATAAAGATATGTTTATGGATTGTTATATTTAAATATATATAAATATAATTTTGCACAAATAAAAATACTCGCAGTGCGTTTCTCTTGAATATCATCAAATATATTATCTCTATAGATCTAACTTCAATGATATGAGTTATTGAATGGCTTGGCACATCAGTAGTCAAATCCCCCTCATTCAATAACTCATATCATTGCAGTAAGGTCTGAAGAGATAATATTTGATGATATTTGAAAGAAACACACTGCCAGTAAATTTATTTGTGCAAGATTTTAACGTTATTTGACAATTAAATTTATAAATTTAATATATTTATATATATACAAGAGAAAACATGGTATGATACCAGTTTTTCTCCTGTAGAAGGACGTCCGTGCCCGAAAGCTAGAGAACAATAAAAATGTTTGTGAAAAGACACTTTTCCCTGGAGGAATAATTGATTTTACTCAATATTTATGCAAGGGATTATTTTATAGAATATATATAATTATTATTACTTATATTTCGTTTTCTTGTATAGTCATCTAAATTTTATTATTGTTTGTGTTTTATAGATGAGGTCACAGAGGGTATAGGTATGTATTATAATTATTTATACATAAATATCATGATTTCTTATGTAAATAAATAGGGCGAACGTCTATATATTTTAATCACCAAAAAATCGATTTTCAATTTTAATAAACTCTGCATATTCACATATATTAAAAACACTCTTATGCAAAATAAAAATCTTGTGGATTTATTCAAAATATGCGTATATTTATTTTAGAATAAGTTATTATTTATTTTTTTAAATATACACAAATACTATGAGTTTGTTTGTTTTAGGTATTATCGTTTTGTAAACAATATATACCTGTTTTATCAAGTGTAGCTTCAGTGTGCATATAATTTCTCCTTCATAAAAGTTCAAATACTCTCATCCAACTTTTTAGAATATTTTTAAAGAATAGAATATCTTGGTTATAAAAAAAAAATGTTATTTTTTTCTTTCAAATATCTGGAGAAAATTTATGATTTTTTTAAAATACTTTGATAGAATATAATATCTTGGTTATAAAAAAATTAGATATTTATTCTTTCAAATAGGTGGAGAAAATGTATGAAATATTTTTAGACACTTTGAAAGAATGTAATATCTTCGTTAAAAAGAAGTTAGATATTTTTTCTTTCAAATAGGTGGAGAAAATATATGAATATATATTTTTTCTCTGAATATAATAAAGTAAAACCTCTGATAAAGATCAATTTAAAATTGAAATTACCCCTCTACTTTCAAGTCTCACCTTATTCTGAGGTATAATCATTGCATATTGATATAAATTCATTGCAATCAAATCTCCCATATCCAAAACTTTCTTTCTCTCTGTTTGAAATAAATATATTTTTTCTTTTCAAGTGTGAATTTTTAGCAATTATTGCTTTTATATTCATCTATTATTAGAACCTAAATATATATAAATTTGAATTTTAGCTCTATTATCATACTGGATATTGTGTTTAATTTTGTATTTAAAATAAATAAACCCTATAGATCTATAGAATTCAATATTATTTTTTTGGATATTTTTCAGGCGAAGAAGTTCTTATTGGTAAGTATAAATTAAATTTACAATACAATATAATGCGGTTTATGATTGTAGAACGGCGTTTGACAATTTTACCGCAAATGTTTCTTTTGAACGAAAAATCGTAATTTATTTTAAGGAGAAATAACAATTATTTCTATCCTTAGGGATGAAGTATGATAGGATGAATTGTGAAGAGTAATGATAATAGGAAAAATAAAAGTGTCCAAACATGAAGGTTCCCATTCCTGGACACCTTATTTTTCCGTTTATCATTACCCTTCACAATTCATCCTATCATACTTCATCCCTAAGGATAGAAATAGTCGTTATTTCTCCTTAAAATAAATTACGATTTTTCGTTCAAAAGAAATATTTGCAGTAAAATGTCAAACGACGTTTTATAAATTAAATTTTATTGGTAATATATTATTGATATTAAAAGCAACCTGTGAAATAATTTTCAATTCTTATTTATATCTGTTATTTTCAATGTATATTGTAGTATAAAATTTCATTTTTTATTTCAATTCTATTTCGATAAGCGATTATTAAATAATAAAGCATTACTGTGACATTTATATACAAAAAATAATATCAATTTAACACGATATACTTATATATACTTATGTATATACAATATAATATAATGCAGCTTATGATTGTAAAACGACATTTGAAATACTATCCCGCGTGTGTTTCTTTTCAACGAAAAATCAAAATACATTTCAAGAAGAAATAACGATCATTTCTAACCTTTTCATACCTCATCCAAAAGAGTTAGAAGTGATCGTTATTTCTCATTGAAATGGATTTTGATTTTTCGTTGAAAAGAAACACATGCGGGATAGTATTTCAATTGTCGTTTTACAACTTATGTATATTTTATGAATTATATCATCGAACGATTAAAGCAAATTGTTATTTGAAGTTCATTTATTATATTTTACTAAGAATTTCACGGCTGCATAGCACTATAATAAAATACCTCTACTGTATACTAATAAGATGATGTATTCCAAAAGGAAAGCAAATAATAATTTCTCTAGCATCTCAAATTTATTGTAACACATAAATATATGTCATGATTACAAAGGTTTGATGTTGAAATGATAAAGAATTGGAGGTGCAGTCGTGAAAAAGGAAAGATAGTTATTTACTAATTAGGTAGTTTTTATTTTCAATTACTTGAAACAAATTATACACACTAAATATTTATCACAATTATATAGAATTTATAAAATGAATCCTATATTCGTGAATTAAAAAATAGGTAGGTTAACTATACATATTTACAACAATAACCAAAAAATGTTTTAAATCTATGGTCAAAAAATAAAAGAATAGTCAATGATGAAAATAAAATACATGTTTTAAAAAATAAAATATTTGCAATTATTATATAATATAAAATCTCAAATTCTATATTTTTCAAAATATATTTTATTTTAATTCATCGATAATTTTACTTTTTTAATCATTTTTTTTTATAATAACCTCGGTTCATTTGTTAATATGCGTAGTTTAACAGTAGTCAGTCTTTTTAAATCACTAATATAGGATTAACATCGTAAATTCTATATAATTGTGAAAATAAATAATATGTAATATTTCTTCAATTAATTAAAAATAAAAACTACTTGATGGTAAATAATTATCTTTTTTTTTTATCACGACTGCACCTTCAACCTTTTATCTTATCAATCCTTTATCTAACAACAAACAAATTATTCAGAACATATATATATATATATTAGAAAAAGAAATTCTGCTGCTGATTTTGAAGATGGGTATGAATTGTTGAAGTAGGTTATGGTTGAAATGGGCTATGTTTAGTTAAGATGGATATGTTTGATAGGAAGATTTGCATATTTTAAAATTTCGATATTTGCTTTTGCCATTTTGAACAAATAATCAGGTGATATCCTGTCGACTATTGAATATATATATGTATAGAAGCATAGGGCGCCTCTCCCGTCAAAATAAACGTCAAAACCTGACGCCATCTATTGACCGTCGCCGCAACTAGTGGCCTCGGGTCGGTGAAAAAGCCACAACACCAGCTTTGGCAAACTGAGAAGGGTCCACCTAGAGACCATGGTTTCGGGCTAATGGCCCTCGTCAGTCTAGGGCGTCAGTCCTGGCAAATTTTCCATTTATATATATGTATATTTAAACAAGGTAAAATCCTCTGGAGTAACTTGGTAAAGAAAACATTCAAAGACAAAGAGGATGAGTATTTTTTTTTTTTTTTTTTTTTTTTTTATACATATATATGTATATGTTTGAAAATAGAGAAATCCATTTATTATATTATTTAAAAATGCTTATTTTGGATCAAAAAGTTTTATTTCCGATATTTCGTGTGGCAACTCGCCAAACTTCTTCGGGGAACAAGATTGTTTTGATAAGCTCGCGTATCAATTCACGCGAATGTACAACTGCTATAAAATTTTAAAATATTTAAAATCTACAATATGCATGTTTATAAATATAATTAATAATAATAAAATGATATATAAAATATTAATATATAGAGAATAAATAAATATATACATTTAAAATAAAAGAATTGAATATCAGTAATTTGTTATATATATATGTATAGTAGTGGGCTATATGGTTTTAAATTGTAAGTATAATTGAGGAATGTCTATTTTTCGATTGATACTGTTTTTATCTTCTATTGAGGTCCATCTTTCTAGAAAAAGTCTTGAATGTTTGTCCTTGATATTTTGATATACTATTTCAGTTGAGTCAACATTTGGTATGTGGTCCTGTTTCAGTGCGTGGTCTACTAAAAGGGAAAGAGGGCTATAGTTTTGAAGGGCTGTCCGGTGTTGATTGGTTCTTTCTTCTAGAGTTTTCCCTGTCTCTCCTATGTATGTAGCTGGGCAAGATCGGCACGGGATTCTGTAAATAAGGTTGGATTTTTGACTGTTGTTTGTGTTATGTTTGGTATCGGGATGGCGGAGAAGTGTTTTTAAGTTTACCAAACATAACACAAACAACAGTCAAAAATCCAACCTCATTTACAGAATCCCGTGCCGATCTTGCCCAGCTACATACATAGGAGAGACAGGGAAAACTCTAGAAGAAAGAACCAATCAACACCGGACAGCCCTTCAAACCTATAGCCCTCTTTCCCTTTTAGTAGACCACGCACTGAAACAGGACCACATACCAAATTTTGACTCAACTGAAATAGTATATCAAAATATCAAGGACAAACATTCAAGACTTTTTCTAGAAAGCTGGACCTCAATAGAAGATAAAACAGTATCAATCGAAAAATAGACATTCCTCAATTATACTTACAATTTAAAACCATATAGCCCACTACTATACATATATATATAACAAATTACTGATATTCAATTCTTTTATTTTAAATGTATATATTTATATATTCTCTATATATTAATATTTTATATATCATTTTATTATTATTAATTATATTTATAAACATGCATATTGTAGATTTTAGATATTTTAAAATTTTATAGCAGTTGTACATTCGCGTGAATTGATACGCGAGCTTATCAAAACAATCTTGTTCCCCGAAGAGGTTTGGCGAGTTGCCACACGAAATATCGGAAATAAAACTTTTTGATCCAAAATAGGCATTTTTAAATAATATATGTATATATGTCTAACATGTCCATCTAATAGTCACTTGTTCAATACTATTTGTTTATTGGTGTTTTAAATAGAATTGCTCATCAAACTGCGTAAGTAACCAAACAATATCCTAATAAATAATATTCATGTTTATATATTAATATGCCTCAATTACGCGCACATTTTTAAATTTCAAATTCTCCATTCAAATTGAATCTGTTTGTATATATATGGGTATTCTATTAACACCATTTTCTCTATATATAAATAAATAAAACATTATTAGAAACAGATTTCATATATTAATAGAAAAGACAATATGCGTTCTTTTTATCTCTTATGAAAAACTCTTCAATATATAATATTTCTATGTATAGAAAACATTTATATGCGTAGATAAATAGATATAAATTCACATGTTAAATTTTAATATTTTTTAATATAAGACTTTTATATAAGTTTGTGTGCCTTGATCATGAAGAATTATCAATAAGAGAATAATTTGTGTGATATTTCTTACTACGTAATAATATAAAACCTTCTGTTTTATTCTTCAGTGGGCAATGTAGGTGATACAGGTAATTATGTTTTATATATTTCGTACATCGAAAGGTAGATATATCATTTTTTTAAATCTATATTTTTAACCTATATATTGTTAAACGATTAATATCTAATTTATCTTGTGCCTATTTCCATTGTTCAATGATTATCGAATATATTTACAATTTTAATACATAGCAATAACGCGCCATCTATATAATACAATTGGACAGCTTGATGAATTTGTAGACAAAAAAGAAAAGTATAAAAATTTTGATCAATTTTGTAAATACATATACAACTTTCTCTTGAATTGGAAAAAAAGAGAAGGAATCTTAGAAAAAAAAAGAACTGCGATGCTTGCTCTGTGTGTTTTGCTTTGTTGTTTGTTTTTCTCTTTGGTCAATTTTCTTTAGTTAATTTATGTAAAATAATGAATTGAACAGGATTGTATATAGCCGAATTGCTGTAATGCAGTGAAAGGTATTGACGCAAATATCCCTGAGTTTGGGATATCGCGTTTCATTATGTTAATAAAGTTAATTAATAATATAATACAAATGAAAATATCAAAATTCGAATGTTTTTTCATAAATAAATCAAACTTCTACTGTCCTTACTGCGATGAAAAGATATTACTGTACAAAATTCTTATGTCCTTAGTTTGCTCAAATACCATTTCTAAGATTCCAACCTTAAGTGTTGCATATAAAAGCAGAATGATCTAATATAGTATTAGAGCTCTAAAGAAAGCGGTTTGTTTGATTGAATTGGAGAAACCTCTGGGAGGTTTCACCACTGATGAGCCAAGCCCTCTCAATATATTTTCATAGCAGTAAGGTCAGTAGAATTTTGATTTATTTTTGAAAAGAAACTTTCGAGTTTAAGTGTTTTCATTTTATTATATTTACATTTTTATTATTATTCTCGTGCAATCCTGAGTAATTATTTATCTAAATTAGATTCGTATTCTTTTATTTATTCGTCATTTTGAATGGAAAGGCAACCTTCTTATATATGAAAATATTTTAAAAATTCTGAAATTAAATTTATTAATCATAAGTGTATAATGAACGAGAGTGAGTTATAAGGCTGATATACAAAAGTTTATATAAATATGTGAGAGAAATTTCATTCTTTTAATTAATCTTAAATAGATCGCATTTCAATAGAAAGCCATTCAAATACTTACTACTACTATTTAGAACATTTTTTACGGATATATAATATCAGATGTATTTGAAATACATTTGTTTTATAAAGATAGTTATGAATGTTATGTTTTATTAATATAAATATGAATTTGATATTCGCGTATATATTCAATATAAAATTAAAACACCAAAAATAAAAAAATAAAAAACAATTTCATACCATAAATTTTTAAAATGATCAGTTTATAATATTATATTTGATTTTCTAACTCTGTATTAAAACATATTTATATTTTTATATATTATATCTCATAAAAATTGAAATATATAAATATTAAATATTATTTAATGTTAAATTAGAAGATACCTCGTTTAAATGTAAAAATATTTATATAAGTATCTTTTACATACAAAAAGACACGTTAAAAAATTCAATTTGTTAACATAAATTATTTAATTGGAAATTGAAACTTTTAGAATAGTATAATACATCAAGATATATCAGGCGCATTTTATTATTTTTTTTTTTTATGACAGATATATCTTCTATGCATCTTTAACTTTTATGTTTGATATTTTTAGGCGGCTCAAGTGGATCTTTAGGTAAATATAATTAATTATTTTCATTCTAATATATAAATTATATAAAAAAAGATATTTTCTTCTTGAATTTAGATCATGTTGAGGATTATGGCAATGCAGTCGTGGTTAAAATCTTGAAAGAATAATATTAAAAAGGTTTTGATCAGTTATTGCTTTAATTGAACTTATGGAATATATTTAAAAAAAAAACATAATTAGATTAAAGTGCTGCCTGGCTTAAGGCGAGGAGAACAAGGAAAAACAAAAGATTATTTACATAATGTAAACGAAAAAATTGCGCTACAAATTTAAAAATAAAACTACAACCTTTCGCAATAAGTTTCTTTTATTATTAATATAAAAGAAACTTATTGCGAAAGGTTGTAGTTTTATTTTAAAATTTACATAATGTACAAAAGATTTGAGCCGGCCATCGGGAAAAAACAACAACGAGTTTTTATATGCAAAGCCTGACCTTGGCGGTCGATTTAACAGAATATTTGAATCTATGATATATAATTTTAAATAAAATAATATTTTTATATAACCTATATATATGCACACTTATGTGAATAAATATCTTATTTTATCTAAATTAGCATATTGTAATACAAAAAGTATATTTAAAAAGCTGTCATAATGATACCACATATGCAAAATATATAAAATATATAATGTGCTAATTAATGCCCTTATATAACATATTTTCAATGGAAAAATTTATATATTTCAATTGCCAATGCATTTTGAATTTAACTACTGATTCATATGATTATCAGAACATTTATCACTACATTTAATGAAAATGATAGAAAAACATTCAAAATTCATATATTTTGTTAATATATATTTTTATTTTTTTAAATATATATTTTATTTTAAAATTATAAACTCCAGACAAACTACTCTGTAGGGCGACCGCCAGATGTCGCGGCGTGCCCTATATAAACCTATTGTTGTTGTTTTCCGTTGGCCGGCTCAAATCTCACTGTAGATATGTAAATACATAATATTATAGTTTCTCCTCTTTACACCTCAAATCAGGTATTTCATCCTCAATTATGTTCATCAGACCAATTAGAGTAAATTGTGATTCTTCATTTTATTTTATTATTTTTAACAAGACTGCAAATGTCCTTGTAATGATTTGAGTTAATTACATGTGAATATTTATTGTGTCTATAACTAATTAATTCGTATTAGTTACAGTCTATTGTCTCTCTCTAAAAATGTAGATTTTCTTTATTAAAAATGATAATATGAACATAATTATAAAAATCTAATAGATATATATTATTTTTAATAACTTCAATGTCTACAAATTAATTTTCAGAAGTAGGGAGTTTCCCTACTCCCCTTGAAGGTAAGGGATTTAAAAATAAATAACTATTTTATTAAAATTACCACTATTTTATCACTACATTTAATGAAAATGATAGAAAAACATTCAAAATTAATATATTTTGTTAATATATTTTTTATTTATATATATACATTATTTTATATATAAATATTGAATGGATAAAAAATATATATTCAATTAATTTTAATTATTTTTAAGAAAATTTTAATTATACCGGATAAAATAATGTATCTGCAAATTTGTTTCGATATTTAAATTTTGATTATGTATTTAATAAGCTATATTTTATTATATATGTGGGATGGTTGGGTGCGTGTTGGTGTGGCTTGTGGAAAGGCTGCTGATAAAAGTATAATTATTTTTTATAATTTAAATTAATTTATTTAAAGCCAGAAATATATAGAGAGGAAAGATGTAACGGCTGCTGGAAGCAAGCTTTGTTGTTCGAACGACGCGCGTAGCAAGAGTCCCGGATGCCACTCGCGCATGCGTAATGAGGTATGCTCGCGGTTGCCGAGGCCGTCACACTACTGCCTGTATGTTCAGTGAAGCTTTGTCTCAGTTCGCGCTCGCTGAAGCAAAGTGTGGTCGCCACATAAATATAATAAACCATTTTTTAAATATAGTAAATATACAAGGTATGTCCCATAAGTTCCCGGACTGGGTCCATAAAAAAATAAATAAATGAAAAATGTAAATAAATTTGACTGTTTATTATAGAAAAAATATCTGGGAACGCGGTGGTACCAATATCGAGGCGGTACATTAGCGCGCGCCAAGGTCATTCTAATTTATTTAAAGGTCACACCTAGCGCTGCGGCGATTTTACGATGGAACAAAAATTGAAGCCGAGGATTTGCATAGAAATTTGTGTGAAACTTCAAATATCAGCAACCGAAACTTTTAAAATGCCTAATAAAGCATTCCCCAATGACCCCCCAAAAAGAACAACTGTTTTTGAATGACATTCTAGATTTAAAGCTGGCAGAATTTCTATTGAAGATAATCCTCGGCAAGAACGCCCAAAATGTGCAAAAAAATCACCGATTTGATAAAAGAAAATCCTCGAACCACTTTGCTGGAGCTAGAGCAAGACACAGGCATCTCTAAAACAACGATTGGAAGGATCGTAACCAAAGATTTGAAGCTCAAAAAGACTCCTGCAAAATTCATCCCAAGATTCCTCACTAATGAGCAAAAACTGTGTCGGCTTGCAACCTGTGAGAACATGTTGGAAATGACAAGAACGGATCCGGAATGGAAAGACAAGATAATCACAGGCGACGAGACATGGGTCTATAACTATGACCCTGAAACCAAGCGTCAATATGCCGAGTGGAGAGGTCAGGGTGAGCCTAGACCAAAAAAATCCAGGATATTGAAATCCAGAAACAAGGTGTTGCTGGTCGCTTTTTTGGATAACAAGGGCATTGTTCATCACGAGTATCTTCCTGCAGGCCAAACGGTTATTAAGGAAATGTATTTGGACATTCTTCGCCATCTAAGGGAAGCGATTCGAAAAAAAATGCCAGAAAAATGGCCTAATGGTGACTGAATCCTACACCATAAAAATGCCCGCCCTCACACAGCGCACTTGGTGACGAGTTTTTTTGGCTAAAAACGGGACAGAAATCCTACCTCAACCACCCTATTCCCCAGACATCGCACCAAATGACTTTTTCCTGTTCCCCAAACTTAAAGCAGTTCTAAAAGTAAGACATTTTGACACCAGGGATGACATAATAGAAAAATCGCTGTTGGCATTGAAGAGCATTCCAAAAGAGCTCTATAAAATCTGTTTCGACAATTTGGGGAAACGATGGCGCTGGTGCGTTGAAGCAAGGGGGGATTACTTTAAAAAATTTTAATAATTTTTTTTTTAAATATCTTACCTTTTTTTTATGGACCCAGTCCGGGAACTTATGGGACACACCTTGTATGAATAAATTCATCCGAAATATTGTGTATAAATATTTTAACCATTGTTGTGTTGAAAAAATCCCAGATAAATTCAAAGATAGGAATAAAATTATTGTATAGAATATAATATGTCAGAATATATGACATAAAAACACCTATATTTTACATAGTATATTGAAATATATCTGTTCTATTATTAAATTAAATCATCTATTATTTTATATATTACATTGTATAAAATTATTATTTTCATAATTAATATCATTACACTGATAGACAAAACTTAAGGAAGTTGTACCTTATAGCATATATATATCGGGATTCTGAAAATAACTCTGAGAGATATTTGATGCACAGTGATATATATCACTGTGCATCAAATATATATCAGAGTTATTTTCTGAATCCCGATATATATATGCTATAAGGTACAACTTCCTTAAGTTTTGTCTATCAGTGTTATTATATCATAATTAAAAAAAAATTATATTTTGATAAAATTTATGTTTCTAACGAATTTATCTGTGTAGATATGTTTGATATAATCCTGAGTAAGTTATTTTTGTTTAAATTTAGAAATTTCGAAATAGATATAAAATTTAATATATTTTAGCCGGTGGTGGTAGTGTCTTGTTCAAGTGCTTGTAGCATTGTAGCAGCTCCCAAATATTTACTTTTAATATTTTCATTATAAGTTTTAATTTGTTTAATAACTATTTAATTAAAATATTCATCTTATAAATATATAATGTTCATAAAATATACATTATTTAAATTATATACATTAACATTAATATCACATTATTTGTTGTCATAATAAATATAATAAAAATAATCATATATTATTCTAAATATTAATCATAAATCATATATGTATTATATTTATCTATATTATATCAAATGCATATATCTAACATTTTATGATATAGAAATTATATTTGAAACAACACACACAAAAAGAACATGAACATGTAGTATACAGACATAATTATAGCCACGCTCAATAAATTGAAACAGCAAGTAGGTAAACAGCGTGGTAAGTTTCTTTATTGGGAACTACGAGCTTTCGGACATCAGCTGCCCTTCATCAGGTACAATGGGTGGTTGGAAAAAGTGAACCAATATATACATGCAGTAAATTAGCATAAGAGAAAGCTAACTAACATCTATCTAACATACAACAATTTAACCCCTTCTGATAATTAGAATTAAATAAACGTAATTAAAAGTTGATTTTACGATAATTTGTTGTCTGACTTCGCTTAGAAATTCATGCCGCCTACAGCATATTTCTCATTGGTTACCCGGACTGCAGGCCCCAGTGTGTCGGCTCTTTCTAAGGCAGAAGCATGAGCCGTAAATTTCTGATTTTGTTGCTTTATGGAAGGGCGGGTGCCATTTCCCTGTTAGTCAGCCACATTTCAGAGTTTCCTGTTCACGGTTACCATAGCGGCTCGGGGCTCACGACACCGTACTACAGGGCAGTCCCTTACTTGTGCTGCTTCTCCCGCCCGCCACGTAGAGGAAGATTTCTGGGCAAGAATTCAGCCAGTTTTTTCTTCACCATTCCTCAATCCTATAGAACATGTTTGGGAAGTCTTGGGGAGATGCATTGGATCTCGTTCACCCTCACCCAAGACCACCCGAACTGTTAAATGCTTTTTTTGCCTCAAGAGCTCTTTAATTACCTAATAAAAAGCATAAACTATCGTTGTGACAGCTGTTTAGCTGTTAAAGCGACCACATATCCAATTGAGTTATTAAATATTGGACATCTACCTGTCTTTTGGAATAATTAACATAAATTTACTACATAACTCTTCAAAATAAATTTCAACAATGAATTTATTTTGTCGACATTATTTTTCATAGTTTTGTCTATCTACCTACAAATTTTCGTTTAAAACAATTCTATATATATATTTAGAAAATAACATTAAGGGTTTGCTACCTTAATATTGGAGAGAGAGAGAGACACCAATGTATATCAAATACTTTAATAAATATACTGTTTAAAACTATATATATTCTATTGATTGGCATTATTATATTATTATTATTTTAGTAGAAGAAAACGGCCTAACATTATATACTAATGCATTTTATTATATGGGAAGGTCAATACGGTTTATTCAAATAATATATAGAAAATAATTTTGTCGACTAAATTGAACTATTCCAATAAAAATTGCAAAATATAACTCTTACTTCTTGTAAAGTTATTATAAGACACTCCTCTTCAATCGTCGTTATATTTTGCTATAATTAATTTTGTGATGAGAACATTTATTAAATTGATAATTCTCTTTAATATTTATGTATAATTAAATTGAAACAATTTTTCATTTTATTAAAAATATTGTGTTTGAATAACTATTTATATTTTCAAGTATTCATATTAACTATTCAACGCCCTTTTTTGTTAATAGAATTATTCGATAATTTTGGTGAGTAGAATAAAAATATAATTTTTCAAACATTATATAATGAATATCCTTCAAATTACACTATTTTATATCAAATAAATATATGTATTATATTACAATATTTATAAAGATAATGTAAATCTACAAAGGTTTAATATATATTGCATAAAAATACTGATTTTTACTTAATTCATATGTTAATTTCCATATTTTTACACATATTGAGTTTCAAAATCTATAAAGGTATTTTTTTAAATATCGAGCAATCCATTTTTGATACCTTTTTGCTTACAAGGAGTTTGATTTTCTATAGGAAGATAGACAAACGGCCTCGTCGAAATATCGAATTTTGTTTTTAATAAATATAATTAATCCAAAATATTCCTTCATTTTAATCTATAAAAAGTATATAACTATTGTTATAAGAATGTCATGTAGGTGAGATGACAAATAAATAAGATTATTAGAATGAACGTTTAAAATAAAAATAAGCAAAAGAGAATGTGTACTCTTTGTACGTTTGTCTTTTATTTTCACACCAGAGGCTATATTTGCAAACATACATTGGAAAATGTATAGGGTTCGTAAACCATATATTCATTTCAAATATATAATATTAATATAATAATTCATATATATAACGTTATGTTTATAAAAATGTGTTGAAACAATTTTTTTCACAAATATGATTTTAATATTTTCTAATTATATATAATTAATAAAACTGTTTACGAAATTAAATGATAATAACATTTATTTATAAATTGATAATACTTATTTTTTCTAAAATAAATTCCATAAATACAATATAGTATTTTGATAAATATTTGATTTCTCATAGTTTTAAATTCAAGTTTACACTATTATTTTTTTATTTTTGCAATTTTCAAAAGAATATAATTTTACTTAAAATTATTTATGTTGTGCTTTAGAAATACCCGAGAAAGCAAAAGGTAAATTTTATTAATAAGAGTAATTATTTTTTTAAAATATTTATTAGAATATATAATTTATTCGAATTTTTCTTTGTGCGTCTCCACGCCTGAAGATGTTACAAAACAAACAAATATCAAGGTTTTAGCAAATTGAAATAAAAATATATTTTCATTGACTTTTAATTCAATAATTTTTAACATTGGCTTAGTATTTGATAATTTTTGTAATATGAATATATTTAAACATTTTCTTTTTTTTTAAATGTTGAATACTTTACAATATTGTTAGTCCGAAAAAAGAAAATTAATAACGAAATAACAGAGACTTGTAATTTAAACACATGTTAGGTCTCCGATTTTAATATAGGTGAAGTGTTAATTTAGAGGAAATATATTTTGAGATCTTCATTTTTAGTAATATAAAATATGCATTGTCTTATCTTGAGATTCAATTTGAAAAAAAGACCAAGGGGTTAAAATATTATTCAATTTTAAAAGGCTTTTTAGCCTCAACACACCAGCTTTCAAACTTTACGGTCCTTCAACTGGTCTTGATTGTAAAAACGCTAAAAATATATTAACTTCTTGCTTCACTTTCACAGTTCGTAATATATCTTCTAGAGAAATATTTGAAATAACCTTTTATAATATATAAAGAATTAACCTCAAAATGCTGAAATAGCAATTACCTTTTTGTGTGTAATATAAGGCGATAACCTTACCTTGTTCAAATAAATTCTGTAATCGATTAAAAGTGAAGTATTTTCAACAGCATAATATACTCCCCATAAAAAATTCATACTAATATATTGTATTGACTAAATTGAACTCTTCGAATTAAAATAGCAAAATATAACGACGACTGAAGAGAAGTGTCTTATACGAAGCTTTCGGAAGCATAAAGTTCGTATAAGACACTCCTCCTCAAACGTCGTTATGTTTTCCTAATATATTGTATTGTTTTCAAATATTGAAACATAAATTGCCTTTATTGACAAAAGCCTTTATTGAGGACCTCTCGTCCTATAAAGGATTCGCCAGTTTACAGAGTAATTGAAGAGAAGAGAACTAAGAATACAGAGAGAAACTTATATGTAGTAGGTATAGTATAGTATTTTCTACACTGTGACTATATACAACAGCAGCAACAAGCCTTTTACTGGAATCAAAGTCCCATACAAGAATCGTCATTCTAGTCTTGACAAAGATTAATTACATATAATTATTTACATCAATTAGATTATGTGTATCGCTTCCCCTTCTCTTCAGCTGTCTTCCAAAATTTGAACAACGCTAACGCTCCAGCTCTGTTTTTCACCATCTCATTCAACAGGAGCTCCAAAGAGAGTCCCTCTAGGCCTATTATATAAATTGCAACAATTCTATTTTAAACTGATATCATAATTCAATATTTCAAATGGACTAAATATTTTGTAGGTTCAGAGAGAATAATTGCAGGTAAGTTGGAATATACAATTGTAAATAGTGCTCTATATATCATATTGAATATATTCTAATATATTTGTTGAATGTTTATACTATGTTATTGAATAACTATGACCTTTTATATCTATTTCAAAAATTAATGTAAAATTAAAATCTAAATATCTTTAATTTGGCCATTTAATGAACTATTTTTCTTTTTTTATATATCGACATTTATTTATGAAAATTAGAAACTATTTTAAACGCGTAAGATTCTTTTTTTATATTAAACAATTTCTACTGCCCTTACTGCAATGGAAAAATGTAAATTATATATATAAATAAATATATAATTTTAAATTTTATAATAATCAACTATCATTGAATTCTCTAAATGTTAATTTGTTGTGATATATAGAAATAGTCGTAAAATGGGGTGAGTATTTCATGATAAATATTCTGGAAAAATTTCTTTTTTATTAATTATTATCAATATATAATTTCAATATTATTATGAATATATGAATTTATCCTAAAGATAAAGGTTGCCTGGCCGGCATATATATTTCTATGAAAAGTAGACACTTCGGCCAATTAGAGTTTTTTATTTTCTTTAACGAGTAAATATTTGTTTTTGACTCGTTCTTTAGATATTGTACTAAATTCGAAAAATCACATGAGAACGCCTTTGCAATCTCAGAACAATTTTTAACGCCTTGCCAAATACTTTATTTTTATTTACTTCTCCTGACGAAGACAAAATATTTTTGTCGAAACGTTGAGAAAATAAAAACTATAACTGACCTATACTAAGGCCTATACTACTCTCTCTATATAACTAAACTATAACTATATCTATTTTTCATAAAAATATACGAATTATATTCAAAATATATTTGTGAGATATATATTGTCACAGAATAAATATTCTGTGGTAGTCTACTATGCAATTTAAATACCACGTGATCATCATCCAGATGTCAACATTTTATATGTAAATAGTTTGTAGATAAATCTCGATGGGATTGAGCGATCTGTAAAATTTGTAAATACTTTTCTTAAAGAGAGAGAGAGATAGAGGCTGCCTGGCCGGCATTCATATTTCTATTAAAAATAGAGACTTCGGTCAGTTAGAGTTTTTACTTCTCCTTACGAAGACAAAATATTTTTATAAAATAAATGAAGTTTCCAGAGTTAAGTTTCTTGTGCAACTTTTTATTTTCAAGATTTCGTACTTGTCAGTCCTTCAATAGGATTATCACGTTAACAACTCAATAATAAATACAATTTTTATATACACATTATTATATACATATTTTAAAATATCTATTATATACTGAGAGCAAATATATACTACATTATTTCTGTTTGAAAATCAAAATTTTGAAAATATATGTGCGTAGTGGATGATACGTGCTGTTTTTTTTATTTTTGTCGACGCGTTGAGAAAATAAAAAACTATGACTGGCCGAAGCGTATGTCAAAGTGAGCAAGTACAATTTGGTTAGTCAGAGGGCAAGCCAATATATATATAATCACATAGATGATATTCAATATAAGGTAGTGGTGAATCTTACAATAAATATTCTACTATTAATATAAATTTTACAAATGAATTTCAAATAAATATTTTTTAAATTAATAAAATATTCATAAAGAATAGTATTATCTCTCTTTGGATAATAAAATATAAGCTTATATATTTTTTATATTTTATTTTTAGGTTTCAACATCAAAATTGGAACATAAACATTGATTGATAGAAGATACAAAGAAATTATAGGCTAATATATTTTATATCTTTACAGGAATATTACGAAGGAAAGTGAGAAGTAAGTGTTTTCGTATTATTTTATCTATCAAAATAATTCAGCAAATAACGAAGAAAAAAATTTTAATATATAAAATTTTAAAATAACTCAATATATTCACTAAATAATTTATATTACCAGTTAATATACAGATTTTGAGATAGAAAGCTATCAAGGTATATTTAAAAATATGTCTTTATATATATTTATATTAGAGACTTAAAGATATTTGAAGATAAATATCAATAAATTAATGAATATATATATATACATTTTTATTTAAAAATTCTTATTTTAGACATAAAGTTTTATTTTCCAATATTTCGTATGGCAACTCGCCAAACTTCTTCGGGGAACAATATTGTTTTGAGATGCTCGCGTATCAATTCACGAGTATGTATAACTGCTATAAAATTTAAAATATCTAAAACCTACAATATTCATGTTTTTAAATATAATAAAATATAATCTTGAATTGATACGCGAGCATCTCAAAACAGTCTTGTTCCCCGAAGAAGTTTGGCGAGTTGCCTTACGAAATATTGGAAAATAAAACTATATGATCAAAAATAAGCATTTTTAAATAATTTGATATATGTTTTGCTCTATTTTCAAACATATAATTTTATATATTTGACATTAATAGGTTTGCCAATTTGGATTAGTGCGACTCCTCGCTGGGATTTCTCTCTTAAATTTTCTTATACCTGGTACTTTATCTATTCAAATTTTAAAGAATAAATATTTTAGGTTTATTTGATTGTAATTTTGCATTTTATTGTATCTTCCATTTTACACTAGAATGAGATATTAAAAGGCTTTATATGAATTAAAAAACTAAATATATATAAATATAAAAATCTTATTATCTCTCTCCAAGTGAGAATATAATGTTGAGGAAAATATCTCTCTCTCCATTTATCTTAAATTTTGGAATTTTTTAATCAAAGTTCTGTCTTTGCGCTCTTTTCTACAAACCTATCCCTTCCCTAATTCCTTTTTCTACCCAGCCTATGACGCGTAACGGCCGAATCTATGCTGAATTTTCTTTTTTTTAATCATATTATACCCTTCTATTATATATAAAAGAAAACCTCTTATGCTCAAATCAATTAACAGAAATATAAAACCTTTATATTTATATATATGGTTTGACCTTCAATAATTAACATTTTACATATTCAGAATTTTTTTTTGAATTTTTTAAAAGGTTTTTATATATATACGCTCAAATATAAATATGTTTTCAGAACCCCAACCTGGTAAGATTTCTCTTTATTAATTGATTGCTATTTTCACGTTTAAAAATATTAAATACGCTTATAATGATATACATATTTAATCTTTTGACGATACAGACATTCTTTAAATAACTTAGATCAAAATCTTTCTGGCAAGATTTTCATCGATTTTTGTTGAATTTGTAAAATAATATATCAATATTATTTATTTAAAAATACTATCCTCTCATTAATGTAAACATTAGAATTGTAAATATCTTATATTTTGAAATAGGTGAAGAAATAAACATGTGCTCTTTATTTTGATTTATAAAAATTGATAAAATATTCTATGAAATATTATTGACAAGGAAAATGACATTTTCTAAAAAGGAAATGAAAAAACTATATATATATTGATAAAAGTTTAAGAATTTGTTACGAGAGAGAGAGAAACTTTATATTCATATAGTTACTACATATAATATGTTGTGTCCAGATTTAATTCTTGAAACTTTTAGTAAGTCGATATTTCTTTCTAATTATTCCATAAAATATTTAATATATACACATCATAAATAGATCATATTATTGGTAAAAGATTATAGATTCTTAAAGGAAGAGAACGATCCTTTATTACCTAAAGGTATAAAACAATAAAAGAAGGACAAAGAGATCAAATTATATTTACATCCGCAGTTCACGCCGGCTTGTCCAATTCAATTAACCGCTAGTCTGCTTACAATCCAACAAGGCCGCGCTCGTATAGGCAGTTGTCAATAAGCAGAGACAATGCCAAAGCACTATGATAATCACACGAATATTCCATCGTATAAATATCTGGAATAATGTATTTTCTAATATTTAAGTTAGATGAATGAAGCCTTTATAACGGCCTAACAACGTATCTACTTTGCATCTTATACACGTTGATTATCAAATAAAATAACAGACGAAAGGTATCTTCATTCATATTGCAATGTAAACGCGTTAAGAAGCGTTCAGGTATGACATTTTCTAAATGGACTATAGACTGTTTTAAGTCGTTTTGAAATAGCTAACGTTTTTAACACTTTTCTACATTGTAGAACGACATTTGACAATTTTCCAGCATGTGTTTCTTTTGAACGAAATATCGAAATTTATTTTAAGGAGAAATAACGATTATTTCTAACCTAGGGATGAATTATGAAAGGATGAATTGTGAAGAGTAATGATGAACGGAAAAATAAAAGTGTCCAGGGATGGGAATCGAACTCACAGTGTTCCGCTTACTGGGCAGATGCCATGTCCACTAGGCTACCCTGGACATTTTTCTTCGTTCGTAAATATTATATGTCGTTCTACAATCATAAGCCGCATTATAATATATTATAATTATTTTCCTACATATTTATTTATTACCAGTTTAAAACAAGACACGCTATATCCGATCTGGATAATTGCGCGTGAAACTATTTACAATATTTCATATTGTAGTAGAGTAGGTAACAGAATTGTCAAAAATAAAATAAACAATTAAGAAAATGAGCATTGAATAAACATATACATTAAACAAATGAGCAACAACATAAGCAGATAGAAGAAATCTCAAGATAGTTATTTACAATATGTTAAGCAATGATGGAAGTTAATTTAATGAAATTATTTGTAATATGTATTATTATGTATTCTCCGTAAATACAATTCGCAATATTATACATATACAATTGTTATATTATTCGCCAAGTAATAAGAAAAACACGAACTTTCGGGACAGTTGCAAATAGAACACGCTATATCCGATCTGGATAATTGCGCATGAAACTATTTAAAATAATTCATATTGTAGTAGAGTAGGTAACAGAATTATCAAAAGGAAAATAAACAACTAATAAAAAGATCATTAAATAAGCTTTATGTTAGTATTGTAAAACAATTAAAATACGTGAAAAATACCCCCCCTTCCTCCTGTGTGAAAATTTACCTTTAGATATTTATTATTATTATTTTTTTTTGCAATTGATAAATATTTATAATACAAATATAAAAACGTTATTAGCTATATGGGAATATTCAGAAATCTAAACTTTCCAAAAACAAATTTTGTTAATTCATTATTATAATAGAAGGTTTATATTTTCCCTAAACATATATTTTAATTACGGAATATATTTATAAACTTCAATGAGGTGATGGCAATATGTATTTATTCCCAATTATTTTGATGATATTCAGAATGTATCATGGAATTAGTGGGTGAGTATAATTTTATTATTATTTATTTTTTAAATTTTGTATAAGAGGTTTATATATCGCGTATATTAGGTATATATATATCTAAAAAAAGGCATATCCTGATCAGTAGCACATGTGCTTTTCAGATGGCAGAGCGCCATCTAGTGGAACAGAAATCAACTAAAAGCATATGTGCTCCTGGTTAGGATATGCCTTTCTATTTTTAATATAAACATCTGACCTTTTAATTTTTTCTATTATATATACATATGTCACATACATTTAATTATAAGAATTTATAACATTTTGATATATTTTGAACTATATTTGATATATTATTGAGAGGGAACACATTATATATATTTATTTTGTTGGCTATTATTGACATAAAGTACAACTGGATAATATATTTCATACTGTAAGTGTGCACGAGCTGCTTATTTCACAACATTTGCATAACTCGGTGAGGTGCGTCTACCCAAATATTTGCATAATATTCTGGCCATTCATTCTTGGTGTTTCATTTTCAATGTTGCTCAGTGTGTATATATATTTATGAAAATTATTTTATATTTCATATATAGAATCTATATAAAAGATGGCATATCCTGACCAGGAGCACATGTGCTTTACAGAAGGCAGAGCGCCATCTGGTGGAACAGAAATCAACTAAACATTGATTTAGCCTGTTCCCTGATATTTGGCCAACCCAATTTCTTGATAAATCAAGAAAAGCCATCCACGAACGCGTTTCGCGCTTTTTGGCGCTCGTCAGCGTGGAGTAGGCTGAACCATTGAGACCAAAAAAGATTTTTTGATCCCAATGGTTTCCCGAAAAACCAAGAAATGGGTATTTAAGGCCAAACTTGCGTAAATACGCTTAGCACATTAAAAAACGAAATAAAAAAATAAAAGATAAAAAGATCAGGTGTTGAAATCAATATAAAAGATGGCATATCCTGACCAGGAGCACATGTGCTTTACAGAAGGCAGAGCGCCATCTGGTGGAACAGAAATCAACTAAACATTGATTTAGCCTGTTCCCTGATATTTGGCCAACCCAATTTCTTGATAAATCAAGAAAAGCCATCCACGAACGCGTTTCGCGCTTTTTGGCGCTCGTCAGCGTGGAGTAGGCTGAACCATTGAGACCAAAAAAGATTTTTTGATCCCAATGGTTTCCCGAAAAACCAAGAAATGGGTATTTAAGGCCAAACTTGCGTAAATACGCTTAGCACATTAAAAAACGAAATAAAAAAATAAAAGATAAAAAGATCAGGTGTTGAAATCAATATAAAAGATGGCATATCCTGACCAGGAGCACATGTGCTTTACAGAAGGCAGAGCGCCATCTGGTGGAACAGAAATCAACTAAACATTGATTTAGCCTGTTCCCTGATATTTGGCCAACCCAATTTCTTGATAAATCAAGAAAAGCCATCCACGAACGCGTTTCGCGCTTTTTGGCGCTCGTCAGCGTGGAGTAGGCTGAACCATTGAGACCAAAAAAGATTTTTTGATCCCAATGGTTTCCCGAAAAACCAAGAAATGGGTATTTAAGGCCAAACTTGCGTAAATACGCTTAGCACATTAAAAAACGAAATAAAAAAATAAAAGATAAAAAGATCAGGTGTTGAAATCAATATAAAAGATGGCATATCCTGACCAGGAGCACATGTGCTTTACAGAAGGCAGAGCGCCATCTGGTGGAACAGAAATCAACTAAACATTGATTTAGCCTGTTCCCTGATATTTGGCCAACCCAATTTCTTGATAAATCAAGAAAAGCCATCCACGAACGCGTTTCGCGCTTTTTGGCGCTCGTCAGCGTGGAGTAGGCTGAACCATTGAGACCAAAAAAGATTTTTTGATCCCAATGGTTTCCCGAAAAACCAAGAAATGGGTATTTAAGGCCAAACTTGCGTAAATACGCTTAGCACATTAAAAAACGAAATAAAAAAATAAAAGATAAAAAGATCAGGTGTTGAAATCAATATAAAAGATGGCATATCCTGACCAGGAGCACATGTGCTTTACAGAAGGCAGAGCGCCATCTGGTGGAACAGAAATCAACTAAACATTGATTTAGCCTGTTCCCTGATATTTGGCCAACCCAATTTCTTGATAAATCAAGAAAAGCCATCCACGAACGCGTTTCGCGCTTTTTGGCGCTCGTCAGCGTGGAGTAGGCTGAACCATTGAGACCAAAAAAGATTTTTTGATCCCAATGGTTTCCCGAAAAACCAAGAAATGGGTATTTAAGGCCAAACTTGCGTAAATACGCTTAGCACATTAAAAAACGAAATAAAAAAATAAAAGATAAAAAGATCAGGTGTTGAAATCAATATAAAAGATGGCATATCCTGACCAGGAGCACATGTGCTTTACAGAAGGCAGAGCGCCATCTGGTGGAACAGAAATCAACTAAACATTGATTTAGCCTGTTCCCTGATATTTGGCCAACCCAATTTCTTGATAAATCAAGAAAAGCCATCCACGAACGCGTTTCGCGCTTTTTGGCGCTCGTCAGCGTGGAGTAGGCTGAACCATTGAGACCAAAAAAGATTTTTTGATCCCAATGGTTTCCCGAAAAACCAAGAAATGGGTATTTAAGGCCAAACTTGCGTAAATACGCTTAGCACATTAAAAAACGAAATAAAAAAATAAAAGATAAAAAGATCAGGTGTTGAAATCAATATAAAAGATGGCATATCCTGACCAGGAGCACATGTGCTTTACAGAAGGCAGAGCGCCATCTGGTGGAACAGAAATCAACTAAACATTGATTTAGCCTGTTCCCTGATATTTGGCCAACCCAATTTCTTGATAAATCAAGAAAAGCCATCCACGAACGCGTTTCGCGCTTTTTGGCGCTCGTCAGCGTGGAGTAGGCTGAACCATTGAGACCAAAAAAGATTTTTTGATCCCAATGGTTTCCCGAAAAACCAAGAAATGGGTATTTAAGGCCAAACTTGCGTAAATACGCTTAGCACATTAAAAAACGAAATAAAAAAATAAAAGATAAAAAGATCAGGTGTTGAAATCAATATAAAAGATGGCATATCCTGACCAGGAGCACATGTGCTTTACAGAAGGCAGAGCGCCATCTGGTGGAACAGAAATCAACTAAACATTGACGAGCGCCAAAAAGCGCGAAACGCGTTCGTGGATGGCTTTTCTTGATTTATCAAGAAATTGGGTTGGCCAAATATCAGGGAACAGGCTAAATCAATGTTTAGTTGATTTCTGTTCCACCAGATGGCGCTCTGCCTTCTGTAAAGCACATGTGCTCCTGGTCAGGATATGCCATCTTTTATATTGATTTCAACACCTGATCTTTTTATCTTTTATTTTTTTATTTCGTTTTTTAATGTGCTAAGCGTATTTACGCAAGTTTGGCCTTAAATACCCATTTCTTGGTTTTTCGGGAAACCATTGGGATCAAAAAATCTTTTTTGGTCTCAATGGTTCAGCCTACTCCACGCTGACGAGCGCCAAAAAGCGCGAAACGCGTTCGTGGATGGCTTTTCTTGATTTATCAAGAAATTGGGTTGGCCAAATATCAGGGAACAGGCTAAATCAATGTTTAGTTGATTTCTGTTCCACCAGATGGCGCTCTGCCTTCTGTAAAGCACATGTGCTCCTGGTCAGGATATGCCATCTTTTATATTGATTTCAACACCTGATCTTTTTATCTTTTATTTTTTTATTTCGTTTTTTAATGTGCTAAGCGTATTTACGCAAGTTTGGCCTTAAATACCCATTTCTTGGTTTTTCGGGAAACCATTGGGATCAAAAAATCTTTTTTGGTCTCAATGGTTCAGCCTACTCCACGCTGACGAGCGCCAAAAAGCGCGAAACGCGTTCGTGGATGGCTTTTCTTGATTTATCAAGAAATTGGGTTGGCCAAATATCAGGGAACAGGCTAAATCAATGTTTAGTTGATTTCTGTTCCACCAGATGGCGCTCTGCCTTCTGTAAAGCACATGTGCTCCTGGTCAGGATATGCCATCTTTTATATTGATTTCAACACCTGATCTTTTTATCTTTTATTTT
Organism: Cordylochernes scorpioides; assembly: GCA_030710605.1. Classification (NCBI taxonomy): domain Eukaryota; kingdom Metazoa; phylum Arthropoda; class Arachnida; order Pseudoscorpiones; family Chernetidae; genus Cordylochernes; species Cordylochernes scorpioides. The sequence continues at coordinate 2,763,996 of CP092874.1, forward strand.
TTTATTTCGTTTTTTAATGTGCTAAGCGTATTTACGCAAGTTTGGCCTTAAATACCCATTTCTTGGTTTTTCGGGAAACCATTGGGATCAAAAAATCTTTTTTGGTCTCAATGGTTCAGCCTACTCCACGCTGACGAGCGCCAAAAAGCGCGAAACGCGTTCGTGGATGGCTTTTCTTGATTTATCAAGAAATTGGGTTGGCCAAATATCAGGGAACAGGCTAAATCAATGTTTAGTTGATTTCTGTTCCACCAGATGGCGCTCTGCCTTCTGTAAAGCACATGTGCTCCTGGTCAGGATATGCCATCTTTTATATTGATTTCAACACCTGATCTTTTTATCTTTTATTTTTTTATTTCGTTTTTTAATGTGCTAAGCGTATTTACGCAAGTTTGGCCTTAAATACCCATTTCTTGGTTTTTCGGGAAACCATTGGGATCAAAAAATCTTTTTTGGTCTCAATGGTTCAGCCTACTCCACGCTGACGAGCGCCAAAAAGCGCGAAACGCGTTCGTGGATGGCTTTTCTTGATATATCAAGAAATTGGGTTGGCCAAATATCAGGGAACAGGCTAAATCAATGTTTAGTTGATTTCTGTTCCACCAGATGGCGCTCTGCCTTCTGTAAAGCACATGTGCTCCTGGTCAGGATATGCCATCTTTTATATTGATTTCAACACCTGATCTTTTTATCTTTTATTTTTTTATTTCGTTTTTTAATGTGCTAAGCGTATTTACGCAAGTTTGGCCTTAAATACCCATTTCTTGGTTTTTCGGGAAACCATTGGGATCAAAAAATCTTTTTTGGTCTCAATGGTTCAGCCTACTCCACGCTGACGAGCGCCAAAAAGCGCGAAACGCGTTCGTGGATGGCTTTTCTTGATATATCAAGAAATTGGGTTGGCCAAATATCAGGGAACAGGCTAAATCAATGTTTAGTTGATTTCTGTTCCACCAGATGGCGCTCTGCCTTCTGTAAAGCACATGTGCTCCTGGTCAGGATATGCCATCTTTTATATTGATTTCAACACCTGATCTTTTTATCTTTTATTTTTTTATTTCGTTTTTTAATGTGCTAAGCGTATTTACGCAAGTTTGGCCTTAAATACCCATTTCTTGGTTTTTCGGGAAACCATTGGGATCAAAAAATCTTTTTTGGTCTCAATGGTTCAGCCTACTCCACGCTGACGAGCGCCAAAAAGCGCGAAACGCGTTCGTGGATGGCTTTTCTTGATTTATCAAGAAATTGGGTTGGCCAAATATCAGGGAACGGGCTAAATCAATGTTTAGTTGATTTCTGTTCCACCAGATGGCGCTCTGCCTTCTGTAAAGCACATGTGCTCCTGGTCAGGATATGCCATCTTTTATATTGATTTCAACACCTGATCTTTTTATCTTTTATTTTTTTATTTCGTTTTTTAATGTGCTAAGCGTATTTACGCAAGTTTGGCCTTAAATACCCATTTCTTGGTTTTTCGGGAAACCATTGGGATCAAAAAATCTTTTTTGGTCTCAATGGTTCAGCCTACTCCACGCTGACGAGCGCCAAAAAGCGCGAAACGCGTTCGTGGATGGCTTTTCTTGATTTATCAAGAAATTGGGTTGGCCAAATATCAGGGAACAGGCTAAATCAATGTTTAGTTGATTTCTGTTCCACCAGATGGCGCTCTGCCTTCTGTAAAGCACATGTGCTCCTGGTCAGGATATGCCATCTTTTATATTGATTTCAACACCTGATCTTTTTATCTTTTATTTTTTTATTTCGTTTTTTAATGTGCTAAGCGTATTTACGCAAGTTTGGCCTTAAATACCCATTTCTTGGTTTTTCGGGAAACCATTGGGATCAAAAAATCTTTTTTGGTCTCAATGGTTCAGCCTACTCCACGCTGACGAGCGCCAAAAAGCGCGAAACGCGTTCGTGGATGGCTTTTCTTGATTTATCAAGAAATTGGGTTGGCCAAATATCAGGGAACAGGCTAAATCAATGTTTAGTTGATTTCTGTTCCACCAGATGGCGCTCTGCCTTCTGTAAAGCACATGTGCTCCTGGTCAGGATATGCCATCTTTTATATTGATTTCAACACCTGATCTTTTTATCTTTTATTTTTTTATTTCGTTTTTTATATATAGAATCTATTTCATGTATATCATTTAGTAGATTTGTTATATAAAAATGTAACTTGCTTTGTATTTATTTATGTAAAATATTTGATTATTCTTTGATTTTTCTTCATAGTTAGAGGAAGTCGTCAACACTATACTTTCTTTCTTGCTCTAATTTTGTACAAGTTTGTTTTGTGTATATATTATGGTTAACCTTGTTGTAATTGATTTAATATTAAAAGACAAAGTATTGTGACTATCCCTTATTTATAAATAAGAAGTGTTGCAATATATAAATTATTAGATATAAATGAGAAAGAAAATTTCTATTTTTATATAATTTATATATATTGACGATATATTATATAGTTTTGTTTATATATATATATACATAATTCATTTTAAAATAAATTCCTAAAATTAATATTAAATATAGATATTATACAGTCCAACATTTTATTAATTTTTCCCCTGTATTTCATAGAGTTCCTAGGAGAGTGGAGTAAGTATAATATTTATATATAAATAAATGTTCTCAATTTTATATTTTATATGTAAGGTATAATGATTTAATAATATAATTGAATTACTTTTAATTATTAATTCCATATGCTATATATAAAAACATCTATTAAACAGTATATATATATATAATTTAAAATAATATTTTATATTTTATAATTAAATACCAATATATTGAAATCACTTTATATATCTTTATATTAGTTTTCTATATTTTTATTCACTATGTTAGAGGAGAAATATTTATAAGACTTTTTCTATATTTATTGGCATTAATTAGTTTTATGAGAATAAATACTAATTGTTATGTTGACCATTTCAGTAAAAATCAAGAAAAGAAAAGGTATATCTTCATTGTTTCTAAATTTATACTTAATACCTTTAGTAGATGATGTCTTTCTTTATCCGTTCGAATAAAAATCAACATATTTTTTATTTTTAATTATTCAAGAATAAATTGACCAAATTATCTTTAGTTAATATATATTTCGAAGATGGAATAAACAATGAGACACTTTATGTTGCACAATTAGAGAGGAAGTGTTTTTATTCGTTATTGTGAATATTTAGAGTATAGATATTTATAAATCAAACCATCACATCTGTATTAGCAGGGACACCTTCTGGAGATTTAGCAACCCACTGAAGACGCTGAAAACTATTTCTGAAAAGAAAAATATAGCAATAGGACTCTATAATTTCTACAGATCAATTGTAAATAGATTCATACACAAAAGAGGCAGTGAGGAAAGTTTTAGAACAGATATGTAAATAAATCTCTTTTCAAACAAAGGCTCACGTGCACATGGGGAAAGGGAGAAAATATTACTGTATTATTTTGTTGTTGTACGGCGAATTCATACAGGGCAATGGGCCCTTATAAAAGCCTTTTTGTTGATTTTGCTGTATTAGCAGGGGATGCAATTTTAACATGCACTTCTTGATCCCATAAATTTTAAAATTACAATTTTGTACTATTTTCAATGTATATATTGATGCCGTTTTCTAATGGTTTCCAAAGTGAGAGTAGTATGAAGTTTCCGTTATAGACAATCTCGACCAGAGATCAAATACCGCATTGAGTATTTTTCTAATAAAATTAATTTCTAATGTACCCAAATCTTGCTAAAGTTAACCACACTAGAAATTGAAAATCAAAAGGTGTTTCAATACATTTTAAAGTGCAAATGTCGAACTTCTTTATACATGTTTAGACCTGTGCTTATACAAGGTATGTCCCATAAGTTCCCGGACTGGGTCCATAAAAAATAAATAAATGAAAAATGTAAATAAATTTGACAGTTTATTATAGAAAAAAAATCTGGCAACACGGTGGTACCAATATCGAGGCGGTAGGTGCGCGTGCGCCAAAGTTATTCTAATTTATTTAAAGGTTACACCTTGCGCTGCGGCGATTTTACGATGGAACAAAAATTGAAGCAGAGGATTTGCATAGAAATTTGTGTGAAACTTCAAATATCAGCAACCGAAACTTTTAAAATGCCTAATAAAGCATTCCCCAATGACCCCCAAAAAGAACAACTGTTTTTGAATGACATTCTAGATTTAAAGCTGGCAGAATTTCTATTGAAGATGATCCTCGGCAAGAACGCCCAAAATGTGCAAAAAATCACCGATTTGATAAAAGAAAATCCTCGAACCACTTTGCTGGAGCTAGAGCAAGACACAGGCATCTCTAAAACAACGGTTGGAAGGATCGTAACCAAAGATTTGAAGCTCAAAAAGACTCCTGTAAAATTCATCCCAAGATTCCTCACTAATGAGCAAAAACTGTGTCGGCTTGCAACCTGTGAGAACATGTTGGAAATGACAAGAACGGATCTGGAATGGAAAGACAAGATAATCACAGGCGACGAGACATGGGTCTATGACTATGACCCTGAAACCAAGCGTCAATATGCCGAGTGGAGAGGTCAGGGTGAGCCTAGACCAAAAAAATCCAGGATATTGAAATCCAGAAACAAGGTGTTGCTGGTCGCTTTTTTGGATAACAAGGGCATTGTTGATCACGAGTATCTTTCTGCAGGCCAAACGGTTATTAAGGAAATGTATTTGAACATTCTTCGCCATCTAAGGAAGGCGATTCGAAAAAAATGCCAGAAAAATGGCCGAATGGTGACTGGAACCTACACCATAACAATGCCGCCCTCACATAGCGCACTTGGTGACGAGTTTTTTGGCTATAAACGGGTCAGAAATCCTACTTCAACCACCCTATTCCCCAGACATCGCACCAAATGACTTTTTCCTGTTCCCCAAACTTAAAGCAGTTCTAAAAGGAAGACAATTTGACACCAGGGATGACATAATAGAAAAATCGCTGTTGGCATTGAAGAGCATTCCAAAAGAGCTCTATAAAAACTGTTTCGACAATTTGGGGAAACGATGGCGCTGGTGCGTTGAAGCAAGGGGGGATTACTTTAAAAAGTTTTAATAATTTTTTAAAAAAATATCTTACCTTTTTTTATGGACCCAGTCCGGGAACTTATGGGACACACCTTGTATATAGTAAAAACAGTCGTTAAAATATAAAAACCATGATTACCATGACCTGTATCACCCGTAGTATGGATAATGAAATAAAAACCTGGGTTGGATTACTTATATTTTTGTATAGAAAATAAAATAAACCTTAAAATATTTTATTTCTGAAATATTAATGACACATAATTTATAAATTAATTTCTATTACCTCTGAATTATGAAAAACGATATGTTATTCGAGAGACAACATTATAGAACTTATGAATTAATACATTTTTATAAATTTTTATATATGTAAATTTATTGGAAGTATATTAAAATTGAATATATGCACCATATTTTAAAAATCCGTTTGTAGAAATATCCATAAATACTATTGGTAAATACCAAACAAAAACGTAGAACATCTCGCGTCTCTAAAACTTACCCCAATTTTTTTAAAGTGAAAAACTTGTTGCACAAATATTTCCAATAGTTTTTTTAAACTCTCATGTTATATATGTATTTATTATAATAATTGATAATTATATAAAAATAAAAGAAAATATTACATTTTCCAATAATAAATATTTTCTGATTTTATTTTCAGACAAAGAACCCAGCATAATTTTAGGTAAGTTTTCTATTGTTTGAATTATAATCATTCAATTTTAATCGGTTATAAATTCCATAATATTGATTTTATTCAGATATTTAATTTTTAAAAATATTATTTTGCTCTTGATAATGTTTTCAGAAAAAAAATATATTCAGAAAAAATAATTTTCTCCTTGTACAAGTATATGTATGATAATTTTTAATAATCGCACTAAACAATCAAACATATTTCACAAATTAGATCAGGAATTAGAAGTATATTCAATGGATGTTATATAGATTTATAAAGGTCTTAAAATTATAATGTTTTAATGAATATATGTTTTTCAGAATTCTACATCAAATGGGGTAAGAGTATACAGAACAATATTTTTATAACCTCAGTTATTTTTAATAAGAATTTATTTAATTATATATTTAAATATGAAAATGAATCACATATACACTGTAACATTTAATATAGTCATCGCGTGCGCGTGCTTCGGCTCGCTGGTTGCGAGGAAAATAAGTCTTGTATACTTTGTTTTGGTAAATAAATGTGATTAGCTCTTCTTTCAGATTTTGATATTTATGTTCATGAATAAATATATTCTATCTTATTGATAAATTTAATTTGTATAATTAATTACCTTACAATATTATTGTATTTCAAATTTTATTTGGTTCAATTCTATTAAGAAAATACATAGCACAAATATATGTTTAATTTAAAAAATATAGAAATAAGTATTTATTTCAAGTATATAATAATAAGTATTAATCACAAGTATTTTTGAACGTATTTGCATACAAAATTTATGCCCAGACATTTTAATATTTGTATATAATATATATTAAGATTTAAAATCTATATTAAGATACTTATCTTATTCCAAACACATTTTCTTCAACAAATTGGCAATATTGATATATTTTTCAGGAATAGGAAAACCTGAAAAAGGTAAATATGCCGATATCAATTTTTATTATAATATCAATGACAAATATGAATATCAATTGTAATATATAATATTTACTCAAAATGTATTTTCTTATATTTTCTAAAAGATTAATTATATTGAAAATGAAATTCTAATTCTTCGAAAATATAATAAGCAATGATTAGATATAAAAAATCATTCTCTTAATATATATATATTTAACTGATTATTTATTATAGAGTAATTAAATACCATCTATTTTTTAAAATTGATTTTTGTATTTCATAAATAAAAATATAGACAATATATTTTTATAATATTATTGTTTGAAAATATATATACATTTACTGTAGCTAAACTCGTTGTTGTATATAGGACAAACAAGTGAGGGAGAAATTTCAATAAGTAAGTTGAATATCAAATATCTATTAGATAAATTTTAATATTTTAATTTATAATTTTTTTGAATATGTTGGAATTAAGACATAAAGCTGATAAGCACAAGTATTACTTTTTTAAGTATAAGAAGCTTTCTACTCTTGTTACTAAAATTAAAAAAGGCATATCCTGACCAGGAGCACATGTGCTTTTCAGAAGGTATCTGGTGGAATAGAAATCAACAAAATATTGATTTAGCCTGTTCCCTGATATTTAGCAATCCAATTTCTTGATAAATCACTGGAAGCATCTATGGCACTTGTCAGCGTGGAGTAGGCTGTACCATGGGCGCACAGAGAAGCCAAGGATAGATTCCGATTCTTTGAAGCAAGGTAGATAAATATAAATAAGTCAGGCATTCGATAGAAACTGAGATCAGGTTATAACTTATGTTTTTTTTTTTCTGGAGCTGGCTATGGCTCAAAGGAAAGTCTGACAACATGTAGAACCCCAGTGATGCTGTCTATTAAATATAATATAAATACCCTTTCTAAAATTCCACCCTTCATTGTAGCATATAAAAGCAGAATAATCCAATACAGTATTGGAGCTCTGAAGAAGTGGTATGGTAGATTAAATTGGTGAATCCGCTGGGAGGGTTCACCACTAATAAGCCAAGCCCTCTCAATATTTTTAATCGCAGTAAGGACAGTAGAAGTTTGATTTATTTGTGAAAAGAAACATTCGCGTTTTAATGTCTTCATTCGTTATAAATATATATATTGCACGCCTGAATAAATATTTCCTTGAAATAAAATCGATTCTTAAAAGTATAGGCGTAACCCAACCATGTTTTCAATTATTGCTTTGAAGGTCGCTAACACATTAAAACATAATTTATATATATATATATATATATATATAAAATACAATATATTCTTCTACTCTCCTCAATATGGTTATAAAATATAATGTTTTTTATTTTGTATATAGCTATCCGAAATAAGATTGAAGGTAAGTTCCAATTATTCTTTTACCTTTAATAAATAAATTGCATTTATTGAATATTTTATCGAAAAAGCTATTATTCATTATTGTGTAAGGGAAAACATAATACATTTCCATAAGAGGTGTAATTTATTGAAGAACTTATCAAAGTTTATTTCTTCATTACAAAAGTTGAAATACAAAGTTTAAACATAACCCATTTACGAATATTCTTATATATTGAAGATTAATTGAAAATTAACTTATAATTACAACTTGTATTTGTTCAGAACATTATATAATACCATATTTTGATTATATTATTGATGTGTGATTGATAATACAATATAGTTACAATAGTTATAAAATAAAAGGACTTAAAAGCGCGAATGTTTCGTTTATACATAAAACGAACTTCTACTGTCCTTACTGCGATGAAAAAAGATGGCGCGTTATTGCTTTGTGTTAATTAATATTTATTCCTAACTGGCCTTGTCTTTATAGTTTGCCGAAGAGCATTGCTCGAAGCAAATATTTGAATGTATGTCTACTGTCCTATAAGCTTATGTCCATAGTTTACTTGAAAACCATTTCTAAGATTCCATCCTTCAGTGTAGCATATAAAAGCAGAATGATCCAATACAGTATTAGAGCTCTGAGAAGCGGTCTGGTGGATTAAATTGGCGAAACCGCTGGGAGGGTTCACCACTGATGAGCCAAGCCCTCCCAATATATTTTTTCATCGCAGTAAGGACAGTAGAAGTTCGTTTTATGTATAAAAGAAACATTCGCGCTTTTAAGTCCTTTTATTTTATATGTATAGATGGCGCGTTATTGCTTTGAGTCACAATAGTATTGTTGTATTTAGTGGTTATAAATTATGACTTATTACTATATTTTTAATTGAAATAATATAATTTCGTTTGATCAATAATCTATCTATGATCTATCATGTCATTATAACTGGCAAACTTCAGAACTAACAAATATTTCGGACCATGTTGCTATAAAATTCGAAATAAAAAAAAACAAAAAACGAATACTCATTCAATAATCAAAAATCCACATGGAAATTCAAAGAAAAAGATGCTGATTGGTCTCGATTTTCTCATAATATATCTTTAACAGAAATAATAAGACTTAAAAGCAAATTGGAAAGAGTTAATTTATATTTAGATATTGATATGATAGTAAATGGACTTACAAACCTTTTAACAGAAGCTGCCTTTAAATCTTTGGAAGTTATATCCTCCGACTCTAAATATTATTCTAGAAATAACTGGTGGAATAATGAATTGAAAAAAATGAAAGATCATTTTCACTACATAAGAAACTTATATTATCGCCACGGAGCAATCAGTTATAAAACATTAAAGTTGACTAGGAATCGATACACTAATGCAATTGATAAAGCAAAGAAAATTAACTGGCGATATCTTATAGAAGAAAATTATACAAACAATCCATTTGGTAACGCATATAAATTTTTTAAAAAATTAAGAACACCAGATAAACAAAGGGGAATACCCTTAATTGACAATGCCCCAGAACACCTAAAAGAACGATCAATGAGCAATTTGTTAAATGAGTTGGTACCAGATGATAATTTCGATACGGATGATTCTTACCATCAACTAATTAGAAATCACAAACTAAAAATGATTAACAAGAATAAGGTCTTTGTTGAGGTAGGGGAAATAGTGAACCTAATATCTAACATAGACATTTAAAAAGCTCCTGGGGTAGACAGTATAAGTAATAACATGATCAAAAATGCCCTTCCAAAAATTTTACCATTATTATGCGATTTATTTAATAAATGCATTCACTTCGGATACTATCCAGATAGATGGAAAGAGGCAGCTCTCAGAATAATTCCAAAACCTCACAAAACGAATTTAGAATTAGTAAAGAGTTATCGACCTATTTCATTAATTTCTAACTTATCAAAAATATTTGAAAAAATTTGAAAAATAAAATATACGAATACTATGAAAATAATGATCTCCTTAGCCCCAGACAACATGGGTTCTTGAAGAATAAGTCAACAATTACCTGTTTGAAAGAAATCACAAAGATCATAATGGAACATAGACAGAAACAACTAGTTACGCTGATTGCAATTGATATACAAGGAGCATTTGATAATACATGGTGGCCAGCCTTGTTTAAAAAATTAGACGAAGACAATTTACCAGTTGAATTGATCAAAAATTTACGTTCTTTTTTGAAAAATAGATAAACGATTTTCAAGTATAATAATATGAAAGTTTCAAAAATATTAACAAAGGGCTGTCCTCAGGGTGGACCATTGTCTCCGTTGTTATGGCTGATATATTTAAATGATCTGCTAATTAATTTGCAATCACCAAACTCTGAAATCATTTGCTATGCTGATGATGTAACAATTATATGTTGGGATAATGAGCTAACAAATCTAAAAAAGTCGATTGAGTTTAATTTGGAAAAGATAGATCAATGGTGTAATGATAATAAGCTAAATATCAATCTTGATAAAACTAGTATTTTACACTTGCACAATAAAGACAAAATATCAATTAATTTTAGAGACAATATTATTGTGCCCGTAGAAGAAATTAAAATTCTTGGAATTACGATTGCGAATCACAGAAGGAAAAACAAATTGAATTTTGGCCCTCACCTTAACATTATACTAAACAAAACTCAAAGATTAAAAAATCTTCTTTTTTCAATTTGTGGAAAATCTTGGGGTCTTAGCATCCAAAAAAGGCTTACACTTTATAAATCTATAATAAGCCCAACGTTAACTTACGGAACAGAAATATGGTTTGAATTTATTAGCAAAAAATATATGTACAAACTGAACTCAATGCAATATCAAATTCTGCTATGGTGTACCCAAACATATAAAACAACCAGTTATAACTGTGTTCACACCTTAGCCAATATTCCTTTGATCACTGATTATATGGAATCTAGAATTATAGGTTATGAGTTGAATAATTTATCAACAGAAGATAAACAATTTTATGATTTGTATATTCCAGGTATACTCAAAGATTTCATTATATCAAGGATTAATTTACTGAAAAAGAATACTAATCAAACATTTCAAAGTTTCTTTCCTTATGATATTCCGAAATATTTTCGACCAAACTATTATAATTCACAATTTATCACAGATCATGGAAATTTCAGGTTTTTTCTTAAGAAAATTCAGGCTGTGCAAGATTCGACATGTTTCTGCGGATTGGGGGAACAAACTTCAATACATCTCTTGCTGGAGTGCCCTGTCTTTCAAGAGTACAGAGTCAACAACGGTTTAATTGCTTTAGGCCCTAGTGAATTAATTTCAAGTAAGGACACATATATAAAATTTAATTTCCTTTGTAAATATATTTTGGATTTCATTAAGAAAAATGGTCTTTGATGTAACGATCTCATGGAAATATTGGACATATTATATGGTTGTAAACAATATATAGGTGTATGCGTGTATATGTGTGTACATATGTATATGTTTTTTTTTTTTTTTAATTTAATGATGTAACTGTAAATAAAATTCAAAAAATATCTCTATATGTAAATAACATTTTTGAATCTTTCTAAGTCGCTTTCTGTGTATCTTTCCAAGTTGAATATTTTCTTTGTTATATATATTTGTATGTACATTTAGCGCAAGTGTCCCTAGGGGGACATAGCGTTTTGAATTGAAATAAAAATAAAATAAAAAAAATGTCATTATAATTAATAATATTTTAAATTATTATTTTTCAGATATTATCAAAGAATGTGGTGAGTAGTGTCTCAGTTAAATACTTCTATAATAAGAAAATAAATTTACCTTTGAATTCGAATATATATTTTACTTTAATATTTTAAATGTGTAAAATTAAATATCCCCATAAAAACATTCTCATGTGACGAATTTCTGTTGGGTTATAGATTATTTATTACTATTTATAAATATTAATATATTAATTTTTATTTACTTGAAAAGAATTAGATATATAAATATTAAAAATAAAAAAGGCATATCCTGATCAGGAGCACATGTGCTTTTCAGAAGGCAGAGCGCCATCTGGTGGAAAATAAATCAACTAAACATTTATTTAGCCTGTTCCCTGATTAGCTGATTTCTGTTCCACCAGATGGCGCTCTGCCTTCTGAAAAGCACATGTGCTCCTGGTCAGGATATGACTTTTTTATTTTTAATATCAACACCTGACCCACTTAATTTCTTTTTTTTTTTCTATCGTTTTTTCATATATAAATATTTTTATATAATAACTGAATAAATATATATGTGGTAATTTAAACCAACAACCCCATATGGTATATAACTTATAATAAGATTTAATGTTGTAAAATAGAAACACATCTGTTAATGATTATACGTATTATTGACATGTGTCTTTACATCATCATATGTAATGCAATTTGTACAAACAGGATAAATAAATAAAAAACTCTATAATTGATTAAGAGTTGAGCTAAAGCAGAGATCGAGCATATAGTATTGCCAAAACAACAAAGTCTAAAGATGGAAACGGCCACGGCGCCAGTGTACAGTTTCGCCAGACGATCCACGCCCCTCTCGCATGTGCTGAAATGCAATACCCCCTTTCTCAGAAAAAGGTATATAAAGGCCTCCGTCTTTAGCCAAAAATACAGTTAGTTCACCCTCAGCGCAAGCTCACGTCGGTTGTCACCAAGGCCCTCCTCATTCACCATGTAGACTAGTAAAGACTCTTCTATCTCCATCTTTCGCTCCTAGCTCAACTTTTATCTGTGCACGGAACTTTCTTGAGTGTAACTGTTTGTTCGTTTTTTGTGTGGACATTCCCAAGCTTTCCACTCTGCCTCGACCACCACTGCCTGTATTTTGTGAGAACTTTTAAAGGTCTTACAAGGTGCAGAGAGGTACTGGAAAACTCTACATCCTGACTGTTCCTCTCGGTTAACACAGTATAGCGAGAGTCAACACCTCATCATCATTACATTAATCGACAGGATTGAACAAGAGACTGACCAGAACTTCAACTTATTTCAGTGAGTCGACAGGCTTCTACAACAAGGCTTACCAGACATCAACTTATTTCAATAGTCGACAGGATTCTACAAGAGCTACCAGAACTTCATCTTATTTCATATATTATTTTTTTACGAATATATTCAACTATTGAAAATATAATAGTTGAAATGATATCACTATTATTACGATAGTGATTTCAATTTTAGGCTTATATAGCTATTTCATCTACTTCAATTAATCATCCAATCATATCAACATGGAAAGACAAACTTCAGGCTGAAGCAGCAATTTATTTGAGGCAATAACAAACTATGAATGATAAACAAAGGATAGACAATGAGGGAGGTTTACAACGTAGCAAAATATAAACGCATAAAATTCGGTGGACGAGTGGGTAACATCCTCGATTCCCGACAGTCATGAACCGGGATTGAATCCTGTGTTAACATTTTGTTTAATATGTGAATAACCTTTACATATTATTCATTGTTTCAATTATCAACAACAAAAACAAAACAACTTTATTAGGGCGTCTTGCCCTGTACAGATTCGCCGTGGAATTACAGACAATATTCAACACAAGAGAAAAGGGAGAGATAGAGTATTTACAATTAAGGTATGGTAAACAGGGTGACTTTTTTATTGTGCCCCTGTTCTTCTCTCTTCCACGAGTGCAATTTTATTGTTTCAATTATCATAAACTAGGTTGCTTTTGTTGAGCGGTACCTAATTAAGTGATTTTGGAAAATATAAACATAAAAAGGATACTCTGTTAATAGAATAATAAATACTTTGCTACAATATTATAGAGGCCAGCTTTTTTGGTGAAAAACTTGCTCTTTAACTTTATCTCAAAATATACATCATAAAATCTGTTTTGTTTTGTTTTTTTTGCTAATTACATGGTTATTAACGCCACATAATATTAATTTAAAACTAATATCGTTTATAGAGATTCTATAAATAGAGAAAGGAAAACACAGTTTACCTAATTATAGATATATGAACTTAATCGGGTCTTCAAAAGGTTCAATTACTTTAATAGCATAAATAATGTTATACATGTATTTCAATAAATAAAAATATTCGATAAAAATAATCCCTTGAATCAATATTAAAATAAAAACATAAATCCTCAAGGGAAAAGATTCTTTTAAAAATATTTTTATTTAAAAATATCTCGAGCTTTCGGGCAAGTAAGCCCTTCTACGGGAGAAACTATACTGGATGTAAAATAGTTTCTCCCGTAGAAGGGCTTACTTGCCCGAAAGCTCGAGATATTTTTAAATAAAAATATTTTTAAAAGAATCTTTTCCCTGGAGGATTTATGTTTTTATTTTAATAAATAAAAATATATTTAATGCCAAATATTACTTTTATTGAATTATGGTTTGATTCTAGATTGCCTTATTTATAAATATATATCAATTCATTTTGAATATTTATATATAACCTTTTGTTATATTAGATTATAATTATTAAGTAATGTGTGCCAATTCTCGCTTATTTGTGTTATAGAAAAGGTAAAGGGAGGTAAGTATTTTTTAAATAGTATGGTAAATATATTGTTATAAAATATATAGATAGAGAGTGTTTCTGCAAGAAGATTTTGTTATCTAAAAATAAAAATAAGGTTTTACCTACAAAAAGAGACTTGGTCAAAACAATAATATAAACAGTAGCAATGCGTTTCTTTATTCGTGCAAAGTACGAGCTTACATATCTTTATAATCCTTCAACAGGCATAGCTATTAGTTGAGAAAATGAGGATATATAAATATTCAATTCATTGGTTTTCTTAACTCATAGCTATGCCTGTAGAAGGATTTAAAGATCCGAAAACTTGCACTTTCCACGAAGGAAGAAACGCATTGCTACGGTTTATATTTTTGTTTAATTCTTAATATAAATTTTCTCTTCTAATAGACTTGGTCAAGGTAACAGAGATTTTATCTGTTTTGCGTATCTTAATATATAAAATACTAATTTCGTAATTTGCCAAAGAGGTGTTTAGATAGCAAAGTGTTAAGGTCGATATCTTTCCAAAATATATTCGAAATTTTTGAATTAATATGAATTTTCACACCAGAGCATGCTGCCGTTTCTCAATTTAATTGATTAAAAGTTAAAAAAAAAACTTATGGAATTCGTTTCTCTCATGTTTATTCTCACCTAAATCTGAGGTATAATTTATTACACATTGACTTAAATTTCATCACAGACCTGATTTGAACTTTCATCCTTCTTTTATTTATTTTTCTTTATTGAGTTAGTATTTTTTAGCGTGTTAGCTTTTCTTTCTATTATTAGAACCTGAATGTATCAGATAAAATTTCGGCTCGAATAATCTATTGTATATAATGATTGATATTGTATTTATGATAAAATAAATGCTATAGATCTATAATATTCAATATTGATATTCGATATTTTCAGGCGAAATATTAATTATTGGTAAGTATATATTATATTTGAAATAGATTCTTGAAAAATGCAAACTCACTCCAATCTAGTTTTCAACCATGCATTTAATACCCGCTGTTTGAATAATATTAATTACAATATATTTAAATTATAGCAATAATATATTCACATTTTAAGATCATAAAAATTATACACCTTCTATATTGGTATATATTCGTGAATTATATCTAATTTTATTTCAAAATAATGCTTTAGCCTCCATAGGTACTAGAAATCTCATCATTTTAACACCATATTTTGAATATATAAGACATATTTCTACGGTCCGTATTGTTATGTAAAATATATTAGGAAGGCTTAGTTTATCAGTAGTGAATCTTCAAAACAGTTCTGCCATTTCAATTCACCAGATACTATAATTTTAAATCTACTATTGAATTGAGTTATTCTACCGAATACTCAGAACTTTGAAAAATATTCTTGGTAAGTATATATGGAAAATAAATCTAAGGAAAAAAAATGAATTAAAGTATAAATATATAAATATTCACAATAAATATTATTCTTCCGCAAGAATAACAAAAGGCTACTAAGAATCTATAGAATCTATATTGGCAATTAAAATACCATCAATGTAAAAAAAAATGAAACCATTTAAAGCGTTATTTCGTACTCTCTCTCTCTCTCTCTCTGTAATTAAAATTGTAATGGGTCAAGGGTTTTAAAATACGAATCAATTTATTTATAAAAATAATTTGAAGCTCATAAACCTAGCTTAATTAAAAAAGATAAAAAAGGGATATTTAAAAAAAATTCATTCCATTATTCCATATATTGCCACGTGGAAAATTAGGAAAGACAAACTTTGGGATGACACAGCAATTTATTTAAAGCTAGAATGACTATGAATGATAAATAAAAGATAAGCAATGAGAGAAGTTTACAAAGTAGAAAAATATAAACATAAAAAATGATACTCAGTTAATAAAATAATAAATATTTTGTTATAATATTATCGAATTTTTGTAATTATATTTGAAAATTTCTGAGAATTTTTAAAGACTAAATTCATTGATATAAATAAAGACTTTTTAACATGGCGTATATTTCTTTCTAATAATTTGAAAATAAATTTACACCGATATGATAATTATATATAAAATATTATAAATTATTAATAAATGATTTATATTATAAAATATAAATAAATCCTAATATATTATTCAGTTTATAATTATTCTTATGTATTCATATATATATACAACAACAACAACAAAAAGTATTTTATTAGGGCCCATTGCCCTGTATGGATTCGCCATACAACAACAAAATGAGACAGTATTCTTTTTCTTCCTTTCTCCTTGTGCACGTGAGCTTTTGTTTGAAAATAGATATATTCACACATCTGTTCTAAAACTTTCCTCACTACCACTTTTGTGTATGAATATCTTTACAATTGATCTGTAGAAATTAAAGAGTTATATTGCTATACTATTTTCTGAAATAGTTCTCAGCGTCTTCAGTAGGTTGCTAAATCTCCAGAAGGTGTATTCATATATATATATATACATATTATATACATATATAAATGTCTAACATATATATCTACTAGTCACTTTTTCAATCCTAGTTGTTCATTGGTGTTTTGATTAGAATTATTCGTTACACTGCGTAAGTAATCAATTCTTATACCTTTGTTTATCTATTACAAATTTATATTTATATAATAATATGCCCAATTTACACGTATTATTTTGAAATATCACTTTTTCCATTCAAATTAAATCTGTTTGTATATACAGTTAAACCTGACAATAGCGCCCTCTCTTGGGACTCACCAAAATAGGGTGCTAAAGAGTGGGGGTACTATAGACTGGTCACTTTTAATGTAAATCGCATCGTACTACGTATTTGAAATAAGGCGCTATAGAGAGGGAGACGCTATTTAAAGGAGGCGCTATAGACAGGTTTAACTGTACATTGAAAATATTAATACAAATTCCTTTATATTTAGAATTTTAGAAACAACCTTTTAAAATTATTTGTCTTCATATTAAATATAAAATCATTTCTATTTACAATGTATGTATTTACTTGTATAATATTCCTATATATAAAACATTTATATGTGGCGATTAATAGATATAAATTCTAGATATGATTGAAATATTTTATATATTAGAGTATTATTATATCTTTAGTTTATATAGGTTTGAAAAAATTCATTAATAAATTAATTTGTGTGACTATTCTTATTATTAAGAAAAAGGCATCTCCTTATCGTGCAACTGAAAGTTGCTGATGGCTTGCGCCATCTATCGGAATAAATATCAACTAATTCTCGTTGATTTTTAATTATTCCAGAATTGGCCAAATACTCATTCTTGATAAATCAAGAAGAGCTAACCACGGACGCGTTTCGGGCTGTTGGCCCTCATCAGCGTGGTGCAAGCTGTATTGGTCAATTCTGGAATAAATAAAAATCAACGAGAATAGTTGATATTTATTCCGATAGATGGCGCAGGCCATCAGCAACTTTCAGTTGCACGATAAGGAGATGTATTTTTCTTAATTTATGCACCTTATCCCAGTACAATATCATATTTGTACTGTTTTTTCATATTCTTATTATGTAATAATATCAAACTTTATGTTTTATTCTATAGTGAAGTTTAACGGTAAATATTTTTCAAATATTACTTACCTTTGAATGTAGATTTATCATTTAAATCATTGGATACTTTTCAGCCTTTATATTGATGAAGGCTCAATATTTGATTCATTTTGTACAAATTTACATATTTCTCCACATATCAAATAATTTTTTATTATTGTGAAGCCAGACAGAGATTATATTTGAATTTGACTTCATAACTATGTATTATAATATATAAAATAGAATTAATTTTAAAAATATATAGGTAATATTATTCAACATTATATTTAAAGATAGGACGTTTAAATATAAAGTTATTATTCATAAATTATCTTAATATTAATATACCTTATGTAATTTTAAATTAGTTGAAGCACCAAAATTATTATTATCTGACTGTGAAAGCTTGTAAAAAAAATAGGAACTTACCCTCTATTGTTAATTTGTTTATTTTTCTTTGTCGTCTGTTTTGCATAAGTTGAATCTGGTTAGAACGATGTATGTAAATTATATTATTCCTTTGTTGCCTTAAATACGAGGTAATTAACTCGTTTCTTCTATATATATCTAAAAATGTTTAAAGTTTAATAAATTAATTTTATGAATCTGAGAGTTGTCTTCTAAAACGATCCAACATTAGTTAACGGTGAATTATCCGATTATGAATTAAAGCTTCGTTGAATATTAATATCTAATCATTTAATTTTATTTGAAGATATATATATATATTATAGTTAAAGATATATATCTGGCAATTTTATTTATTTTTATATTAATTATCTTCTATGTGTATTTAAGTTTAAGTTTTATGTTTTAGGAATTGGGCCAATTGAACCTCAAGGTGAGTATAATTAATTATTTAGATTTTTATAAATATATACACTATTATTTACATTACCTCGAATAATATTTGCATACTATATTACAAAAAAAAATATCTTCAGAAAACAGCCGCAATGATATCGCATATGTAAATTATATTCTTTTTTTTTAATAAATGCAAAAGCCTATAAAAATTTGAATTGATTGTAAATATTTATAGTGTCTATAATTTAATAATTCGTATTAGTTACAGTCAATTTTGTCTAAACATTTATGTTTTATTTATTAAAAATGTTAATTTAACTCTAATATTAAATATCTTAAATATGTTTTGTTTTAAATAACCTCAAAATCTACAAATGATGTTCAGGTTTAGAAAACTCTACTTCTGATTCGAAAGGTAAGGAGTTTAGTAATTTATAGATATTTCTAATAAATGATCTTTTTTTGTTCCATATTTTGATTATATGGAAAAAATATAATACGTTTTAATTATTATTAAAATAAATTGAATTATACTGGATAAAAACATGTATCTGAAAATTTGGTTCAATATTTAATTTTGATCATTAAAGTTCAATTCATTTTGTAAATACATTCTAAACTTTCTACAAAATCTGGATCTCTAATGTTTTCATGCGTTGAATAATGTAAATAACTTATGTAAATAAACTTTTCTCCTTGTCATAGCGCTTTGGAAATAAAATAATTGGTAATCATTTAATTTTATAAAAAAACTTATTATATTATTTAAAGTTATCTGTGAAAGAAGAAATTTTCTAAGTATTGAAAATTTATAAATATGATAAACCATTTTTAATAGTAAATATATGAATTATATTAACTGAAATAGTGTATATAGAAAGGTCAACTAATATTGTGTTGAAGAAACCCCAGATGAATTTAAAGGTAAGACCAATTTAATGTTTTAATGATGTTTCTGTTGTTTTTATTCAAAAATACAATATACCGAATATTGTCATAAATTATACCAAAAATAACCCTTTATTATACATAAAATAGGCATATGGAAATATATTTTTCTATAAAATGATTCAATGATCTCTCTCTCTCTTATTTTTCATAGTTCAGAAATATAGATTAATCTTCTATTAATATTTTCATAAATTACAACAACAAAGGCAGCTTTATTAGGACAATTCCGTCCTGTAAGGACTTGCCATAGATCATTTTCATGGAGAAAAGGGGGAAAAAACATAAACAAAGGAGAGAAGGGAAAATGAAAAGGAAATCAAAGTATTTAACATGACTATGCAAATTAACTATGGAAGGAAAATGTTCTGTAATTCTAGTTCTTAGAGATTACCTTGTTCTATAACGCTTTATGAAAGTTAAACAATTCTACCGCGATATATTTTTTTCGGACATTATTCTGATTAGCTGAACTGGGTTCACGTAGACTTGGATAATGTTCTTTAAGATCTTATTCCGTTCCTTGTTAACAATAGTGCATTCAAAGATGTCGTGGATCATTTCTTCTATGCTTTCAGTTTTTCAGAATTTACAAATTACATCTTCCTTTCTAATTATTTGAATGTGTCTTTCTCTTAGTAAAGTCGAAGTGATTCTTGTTTGGGTAATGTAACCTTTTATGTCTAATGATAGGTTCCAGTATAAAAAAATGTATTTTCATAAATTTTATTTCTAACAAATTTTTCTGTATAGAGATATTAGAATTAATCCTGGGTAAGTTATCAGTTATATTTTAAATTATATTGTTCAAATCGAAAAAAATATTTTATTAGATATCAAATAAAAACTATTTTAAGCGGAATATTTCGTTATAAATGAAACAATTTTATATTGGCCTTTCATCTCTGTGCGATAAATAATGAATAGGAAGTTTTGGTTTCTCGTGATTTACTCTTAAGTATTTGCGCTACCTTTATTTCCAGACAGATCTAAATGTTTTTATCGAAAAACACGCAGAAAGAGCAGTATAAAACGTCGTTTAATTCATAAAAGAAGTATCCACGAAACATATATTAGAATTTTATTTACATATGGGGAACCTACCATAAAATATTAATTCAATAATATAGATAGGTGCGCCATATGTAAATAAAATTCTGATATATTTTTCGCAGATACTTCTTTATGAATAAAACAACGTTTTATACGGCTCTTTCTGCGT
Source organism: Cordylochernes scorpioides (assembly GCA_030710605.1). Lineage (NCBI taxonomy): Eukaryota > Metazoa > Arthropoda > Arachnida > Pseudoscorpiones > Chernetidae > Cordylochernes > Cordylochernes scorpioides. The sequence continues at coordinate 2,785,081 of CP092874.1, forward strand.
GTTTTTGCGATAAAACATTCAGAGCTGTCTGGAAATAAGAGTAGCACACCTACTGTAGAAATACATCATTGAGAAGCCAAAACTCCCTATTCATCGCACAGAACTGAAAGGTCAATATAAAGTTGTTTTATATATAAAGATATATTCCGCTTAAAATATTTTTTATTTATATAAAATTTCGTTCAATAATATACTGTTAAGAGAATTTTAATAATTCATATGAATTACTTTAAATATACACTTAAAAATATATAGATTATCTTTTATTGCATTATAATATTTTTATCATATTTTTAAAAGTAAACAACCTAAAAGGAGCTATACTGATACATTCTATTAAAAGAAAGGTCAATGAGATGTGGGTATTCAAATGATATATGTAAATTAATTTATTGGTAAGAGCATTCATTAACTTGATAACTTATTTAATGAAAATTTATTTATAAACAATTTTAAACAACATTTTTATTTCAGAAAAAAAAAACACTCTGTTTGAAATAAACACTTTAAATTTTAATAATTCACATTAATTATATAATGTCTTATTTTTTATAGAATTACTTGAAAAAATTGGTGAGTAGAGAAAAAAAAATTTTTTTTTCAAATTATATAAAAATATCCATAAAATTCCATTATTTAATGTGTAATTAAATAAATATAAAAACATTATATTTTATCATATAATTTTCTAATATTTAGAAAGAGATGAAGTTAATTCACAATAATTCGATGTATATCGCTTTAGAAATTTTTTTTTATGTCTCTATTTCTATATATTTATGTATATTGAAGTTTTTGAATATCATAAAAGGATATAACTTTTGCTATAAAGAGTGTCATGTGGTTGAGAGAGAGATGACAAATAAATAAAATCATATATATTATATAAATTTAGAATAAACATTTTCTATATTTCCTGAGACAGTATGAATGAAAAATTTCCAAAATGTGTAATTCCATATATATCTCCATACTGTATAATTTAATAATTTGTAAATTCCACAATTTTTCGATTATTATCTTTTTATTTTATTTCAAATGTTTTCGTCAGTGAATTTTGGAATATCTTTTCTATATTCCAAAATATATTTTTCATATCAATTATTGTTAATGAATTCAAACCTCTATAATTATTCATTAAATATAAAACATGTTTTGAAATTTATAATGATGTTAACTCACAATATTAAATTAATACAAATTTTTATTCTGAAAATAAACTCAATAAATACAATATAATTTTAATTGATATATAATATATCAATATCTTTTTTATTCTCAGTTTACACTATATTTTTTTTTACCATTTTCGAAAAATATTCTACTCATAATAATTATTTTTTGTGTATTAGAATTACCCAAAAATATAAAAGGTAATTTTATTTATGTAGTTCTCAAATATTTGAATATATATTAGTAGAATTTATAATTTATATACATTTTTTATGTGTATTTATACGCCTTAAGTTATTTTAAACAAACAAATAGTTAATTATTTTGAAAATTGAAATACTGATTATATAATGCTTAATTAACTTTCAATATAATATCTTTTGAACATTGAGTTAGTTTTTGATAAATATTGTCAAAGAAAGTCAGAAATATTTTAAAATATTTTTTGAAAACAAAAATATGAATAATAAAATAACGAAACTTTGTAATATCAAACGCATGGTGATATTCCAATTTTGATATGGGTGAAGTGCTTTTTCAAGCACAATATATTTTGAGATTTATTTTAATCAATATAAAATACTTATATTCTCTCACTCCTAATAACCAATCATAAAAATATTTATATTTTTAGAGATAATAATAGATAAAACAATATATCAAAGTATATAATGCCTGAATATATAGAAAAATACATTTCGAAGTAAATTAATGAACTAGGTATAGCAAAAACCTTCCTATTCCTCTTTCCAAACCATTATTAGGATTAGGCCTACTTTTGATAGGACCCATTTACAATTTACGTTACAATTCGGAGTCAAAATCTATATTTTTTTTATCAGTTTTTCCACTTTTATAAACAAAGAAATGAAATATCTTAGAATTCTTAATATATTTTTCATTATGTTAACAATTAATTTATAAAACTAAATTGAAAAATGATCGAAATACTCTTTTTCTATTGAATGATTTGAAGTTTCTGAAAATTAGCTGTGAAAAAAGGCAATAATATGATATCGAAAAAATTGAAATTACGAATATAGTTATAGGAAATAAATATTATTTACTTAGCCTTTATAGCTCGAAGAATCAAAAGATTCAATTCTGTTGATAATTCTCCTTTTAAGACAATTCTGGAATTTATCCGAGGACACTTACACCTTGTTTATATAAAATATAAATCTTGAAAATAGTTTAATATAATTCATGAAAGACTTGATTCGCGAATATAATTTCAAAGATTATAATCGAAAAAAAAGGTTTGTTGAAAATTCTTAATTGTCTCTAGTCTACATGTTACTGGCTATTATAATCATGGTAGGAAATTAGTGACAGATTTTATTGCAATTGAATCACATATATTTAGGTAACCTTTGGTTCTTTCAAGTGTGCCATGGACATTTTCCGATAGCTTGTTTTCTCTAGTGAAGTTGTACTTTTTCACGATTTAAGGGGCCATTCAAATAAATATTTTTAGAAAAAAGTAATCAATGAGGGATTCGACAACGAGTTGTAGATATCTAGACTCTACGGCTTATACCCCTCAACAAATCACTATAAAAACACGCATAGAATAATATATTATCAAATCCTTGTATTAGTGATAGAAAGTACGAAGATTTTATTTAGAGATTGTTAAATTAAGAAGCCGTAACAACACGATCTTTCAAAATTCACTGTCCTTCAACTGGTGTTGATTGGGTAAAACGCTTTAAAAATACGATCACCTTGCTTCACTTTCACTTCCTTATATATCTTCCAGAGAAGTATTTAAAATAACTATTTATAATAAATAAAAGATGGATCTAACAATTGTTAAAGTGTCAACAAATGGTGTGTGTGAAATATAACGCGATAACCTTACCTTGTTTAAATAAAATTTAATCGATTCAAAGTAAAAGAATTTCAAAAGCATACTATACTCCATAATATTTTTCTGCTAATATATTGAATTGTTTTCAAATATTTAAATATAAAATAATATATTTATATTTTCTAACTGATATCAGATATTAATATTTCTAATAGTCTGAATCTTTCGTAGGTTCAAAGAAAACAATTGCAGGTAAGTTCGAATACAAAATTGTTTATCGTTATCTATTCTTCATGTGAAATATATTTCAATATTGTATGTGAATATATTTCCAATTTTACATATATTTAATAGTTTATCAGGCACAAATTAATAAGGTACGATTGTCTTGTGTTCAAATAAGTCCCAAATACCTTGTGTTTATATTAAATACCTATATGAAATTCTATACCTTTTTTTTTTTTTTTTGAGAATTATTGTTGAATTAAAAGCTAAATTCTTTAATTTTACCATATTTAAAGATTTTTTCAGTCTATTATTTTAACGTTTCTTTTCACTTAAATAAATAAATATTCATTATAAAATTAAAATAATAAACAACTATAATATTGTATTTTCTAAATATTAATTTGTTTTATTATAGAAATAATTATAAAATTTGGTGAGTATATTATAACAAAAATTCTAGAAAATATCTTTTTCATTAATATTAATATAATATATAAAATCATTATGATTTTATAAATATAATAATATTCATATAAAATGCATTTTCTAAATATATCATATATTTGGTTTTGTGTATAAGATATATATCTTAATATGAAAAATACCTCACAATAATTTTTTAACAATGTATGATTCTTTTGAAAATTAAACAATTTCAATGAATTTTCATAACAGATGGTATGCTAATGCATCATAATTATATATATATGAATATACATTTGGTTCAATATAGATTTTACATATAAAACAATAAATTGTATTTAATATGAGGCAACATTAAACTCACGATGGAAATTCTACTATTTAAATATATATTACAATTTTTTTTAGAATATATTTTAGCAAATTCATTTTCATAGAATATTCATAAAGAATAGTCTGATGTGTCTTTTGATAAAAATAATATAAGTTTTTTTTATACATTATTTCTAGATTTCAACTTTGAAATTCGAATATAAACTTTGGTATTAGATACATGGAAATTAGTCTAACCTATTTTTTTTTATTTTAGTAATTTTACGAAGGAGAGTCAGAAGTAAGTTTTCTAATTATTCTATTAATCAATAATAATTAAGTAATATATCTATGATATTGATATGATAAAATCAAATAGAAAATATTGATATAAATTAAATACAAGGGGGGATCAATAAATAAGGTGGATTATCTTATTTCTTAAAAATTAAAAAAGCAAAAATAATTTGAACCACAGAATATTAAAATATGACTCCGAGAGACTATTTAAGGTGTTCTGTTCTTTTTTTCCCATGCGCGGCGCGAGACTTATAAATAAACTAAAATGGAAGCTCCCTTGAAGGATTGCACCATGCTTGAACAACGTGCAGTTATTCGTTTCTTTAGTGCAGAAGGTATTCAAACATCTCAAATATGCCAAAGAATGAAAAATATCTATGGTGAGTCTTGTTTGTCTAAAAAAAAACATTTATAAATGGGTTAACGAGTTCAAAAATGGGCGAATTACATGTACCGATATTGAGTGACCTGGACGACCAAGTGTTACAGCGACGCCAAGCACGATAAATGCGGTTGAAAACTTAATTTTGGAGGATAGAAAATATATATTTTTACCATAGCCGACAATTTGAATATAAGCTATGGAACTGTGCACACCAATATTAAAGAACAATTGCAATTTAGAAAAATATGCTGCAGATGGATTCCACATTTCCTTAATTTGGACCAAAAACTTAACCGTATTCGGGTTTCAAAAGCTCTGTTAAAGCGGCATGAAGAGGAAGGTGATCATTACCTTTACCAAATTGTAACTGGAGATGAGAGTTGGTGTTATCATTATGATCCTTCGATAAAACGTGCATCTATGGAATGGGAACGAGGCGACTCTCCAAGACCAAAAAAAATCAGGTCTCAACGTTCGGCCGGTAAAGTTTTGTTAACAATTTTTTGGGATGTTGAAGGACCAATCTCTCTTGATTTTTTATTTTTAAGGCAACGTATGAACAGCTACCTTTATTGTGACATTCTTATAAATTAGCTAAAGCCCGGTATAAGAAATAAAATAAGAGGGAAGCTTAGTAAAGGTGTTCTCTTCCTTCATGATAATGCAAGGCCGCATACATCATGTAAAACTGTATCTACAATCATTAAATTAGGTTTTGAAGTTTTAGAACATCCTGCATATAGTCCAGACCTAGCACCCGCTGACTATTTTCTTTTTGGACTACTAAAGAAGGAGTTAAAGGGAAAGCGATTTGACTCGGATGAAGATGTCCAGAAAGTGGTGCAAGATTTTTTTCACACGCTTCCTAAGAGTGCCTATAAAGAGGGTATTACAAGTTACCAGAACGATGGAGACGATGAATAGAAAGCCAAGGTGATTATTTTGAATAAATCAAGTCCTAATTTTTAATATCATTCTTATTTTTTTTTAATAAATTATAATTCACCTTATTTATTGATCCCACCTTGTATATTATAAAAATAATATCCTACCACCAGTTATTAAACACATTCTAAATACTAAAATATTAACATATATCAACGAAAATATCTCTATATAGTTATATTTGACTTGAAATATTCGAAGATTTATATATTGTAACATAGAATTTATTAATTTTATTATATTTTATTAACAGAGTGGTCAAAGGACAGTTCAAAACTCAACATGGAAATTTATAGAAAAAGATGCTGTTTGGAAAATAGCAATACAAGACGTAGATAATATTATCACCATGATAAACCACGCGTCAAACATCAAAGATATTGACAACATTGTAAAGACTCTCACACAAATAATTAAAGAGGCAGCTTATCTGTCACTAAATGTCAAGACAAGAAGCGGAAATCATAAAACAAATACATACTGGTGGGATGGGAAGCTGGAGAAAATGAAAAACGATTTCCACTATATTAGAAATTTGTATTACCGACATGGAAAGGTCCTTGAAAAGACCTATAAATCAATGAGAAATAAATATTTAAATAAAAGTAAAAAGGCAAAAAGAGCGAGTTGGAGAATTTTTATAGAAGAAAGTCATTCAAATAACTCATTTGGTAATGCTTATAGGATATTCAAGTCATTGAGATCGAAAAATAGAAATTCAGGATTACCACTAATAGATAATTTACCAGATCATTTAAAGACCGACAAAATAAAAAGTTTAATGAACGATCTATTTCAGGATGATATTGGAGGTTTGGATAAAGATGATCATATTTTGATTAGAAATTATACGCCTAAATATAAAAATAAAAGTAGTGTTTATATCGAATCTAAGGAAATAGAGGAAACAATTTTGAAAACAAATATTAAAAAAGCACCGGGCCCTGATTACATTAGTAACAATATGATTAGACAGGCTAAAATAAAAATAATCCCAATTCTGCATAAATTATTCAATAAATGTATAGAAATGGGATATTATCCGGATGAATGGAAAAAATCATTCTTAAAAATAATTCCAAAACCAGGCAAAACGAATTATGAAATAAATAAAAGTTATAGACCTATATCATTGACATCTAATCTATCTAAAACATTTGAGAATATAATAAAAAATAAATTAAGTAACTATTATTTAGAGAATAATTTAATGAGCTCAAGGCAGCATGGTTTTATGAAATCTAGATCAACAATTACTGGAATGGATAAAATTATAGAAACTATATTGAAACATAAACAAAAAGAATTGACTTCCTTGATAGCTATAGATATTGCGGGTGCATTCGACAATGCATGGTGGCCTGCTATTATAAAAAGAATGGATAATGATGATGTTCCTTCAGATTTAATACGGATCATAAAATCTTATTTGAATAATGAAAGGGAGGTGAAATTTACATACGAATCAGAAACTTTTTATAAGAAACTAACTAAAGGATGTCCACAGGGTGGACCTTTATCTCCACTTCTATGGAATATTTTGCTAAATGATTTGTTGATAAATTTTGATTCAATGAATGCAGATATTATATGTTATACAGACGACGTTACAATAATTTGCTGGAATAAGACTATTGAGGACTAAAAACCGCAAGTGAATACACCTTAAATTATGTGATCCAATGGTGTAATAGAAATAAATTAACGATCAGTACAGAGAAGACTAATATGCTATACCTACATAACAGACAAAAAATACCTATTAAGGTTAATAACAATATAATAATGCCGGTCAAGCAAGTAAAAATTCTGGGAATGAAATTTTCTAATCACAAATGGAAAAACAAAGTTAATTTTACACCGCATGTTAATGATATTCTGTGTAAGGCAGGACGTATGAAAAATTTATTATGTTCACTAAGTGGCAATATGTGGGGTTTAGACACTGAAAAGAGGTTAACTTTATTCAAAACAATCATTAGGCCTGTACTTACATACGGTTCTGAAATTTGGTTCAAATATTTAAACAATCGTTGTAAACAAAAACTGAACTCCATGCAGTACCAGATCATTTTATGGGCAGTTAGAGCATACAAAACCACTTCATCAAACTGTGTGCATAGCTTGGCAAAAATTCCACTCCTAACAGATTATATAGAATCCAGAATAATCAAATTTGATCTAGCTCAAATGTCCATTGAAGATCTAATTACTTACGAACCCCATGCTCCAAGTATAGTCAAATCATTCTTACACGCAAAAATGAATGAAATTTTTGAGAACACTAATGAAATTTTCAGAAGCTTTTTCGTATTAGGAATTCCAAGATTTTTCCGTCCAAATTTTTATAATATCCAATTCATTACAGATCATGGCAATTTTGGGAAATTTTTGGCAACTATCGGCGCCGTGAAGGAACCAGGATGCTTCTGCGGAGGTGAAATTCAAGACGCGAGACATCTACTTCTGGAGTGCCCAATTTTCCGGGATTTTAGGGAAAATAGATTTGGTCGTATTGGACAGCTTGATGAATTTGTAGACAAAAAAGAAAAGTATAAAAATTTTGATCAATTTTGTAAATACATATACAACTTTCTCTTGAATTGGAAAAAAGAGAAGGAATCTTAGAAAAAAAAAAGAACTGCGATGCTTGCTCTGTGTGTTTTTTTTTTTTGTTGTTTGTTTTTCTCTTTGGACAATTTTCTTTAGTTAATTTATGTAAAATAATGAATTGAACAGGATTGTATATAGCCGTATTGCTGTAATGCAGTGAAATGTATTGGCGCAAATATCCCTGAGTTTGGGATATCGCGTTTCATGATGTTAATAAAGTTAATTAATTAATTAAAGAGTGGTCATTTTTATGTTTATATCTTGCGACTCTGTAAATTTCTTTCGTGGCTTATCTTTTGTTTACAATTCATAGTTTATCCTTCCCTGAAATAAATTGTTGTCTCCTCCTGAAGTTTTTGTCTTCCCTAATGTTCCACGTGGCATTTTGGTGAAGATGCTGGGTAAGTTAGGGAAGACAAACTGAAGATCGCCGAGAAGAATTTGAAGCCATGGGTGCTGTAATCCACATTTTTAGAGACTGGCTCCAGGATTCCACCGCCGTGTCAAAGCCAAGACCTTCTTCTAAGATGACGATGTCCCTATAGACGACGATACGACGACAAAGCCGCTCTTCACGCCGCAAGAAAATGGACGCAAAGGTACTAGGGACAAAGTTCCAAGACTTCGATGGAATCCTTGGCAGAAGCACGTCAAATCCATGTCAGTATCTGCAATAATTGCTAGCTGTGGGTCACAGCTCCCATAGGGAAGAAGCTATGTAACATAGTATTTATTAATTTTATTATTTTTTATTAAGAGAGCGGTCATTTTTATGTTTATATCTTGTAACTCTGTAAATTTCCCTCGTGACTTATCTTTTGTTTACAATTCATAGTTTGTCCTTCCCTGAAATAAATTGTTGCCTCCTCCTGAAGTTTTTGCCTTCCCTAATTTTCCAAGTGGCAATATATAATCTTAACCTTCATCATGAAATATTTTATGTTTCTAGAAATACAAAATAATTATTGAAAAATGACTAAATGTTTATTGTTACTCAAATATAAATATGTTTTCAGAACCCAAGCCAGGTATGTTATATTTTTATCAATCAATCGGACACTATTTTCATGTTTTAAAATAACAATATCACTATAAGTAATACAAATTTCATAATCTTTCGCAAATACATTAAATATTTTATTCCAAGCAGATTTTTATCGATATTGTTGAATTTGTAGAATGATATACAGTAATATTTAATATTTACAAAATACTATCTTTATATATACAAATGTAAATATTTGAACAAATGTAAACTTTTTTATTTTTGATATATAAGTAATAAAAAATACATGTACTGTTCATTTGTGAATAAATTCAATAAAATATTCTATATGATATTACAGTAGAACTTGGATAATTCGAACTTCTTTAATTCGAAAACCTCTTTAATTCGAATATTTATCTTGGTCCCTAGAATTTCCTATAAATAGAATTTCCGTTTTTAATTCGAATTTTTGGATAATTCGAATTTTTTTATGGTCCCTTGGGGTTCGAATTATCCAAGTTCGACTGTATTGACAATTGAAACGACAACTCCTGAAAAAGGAAATGATAGTTCTATAGTGATTGGAATGGATGTAAGAATTTGTTACAAATCTCTATGAAAAACAATAAAAAAATTAAAAGGTCAGGTGTTGATTTTAAAAAAGGCATATCCTGACCAGGAGCACATGTGCCTTTCAGAAGGCAGAGCGCGCCATCTGGTGGAATAAAAATCAACTAATCATTGATTTCGTCTGTTCCCTGATATTTGGCCAATTTCCCAATTTCTTGATAATCAAGAAAAGCCAATTCAGTTGGCCAAATATCAGGGAACAAGCTAAATCAATGATTAGTTTATTTTTGTTCCACCAGATGGCTCTTTGCCTTCTGAAAAGCACATGTGCTCCTGGTCAGGATATGCCTTTTTTTATTTTTAAATCTCTAAATATAAAACAATGTGTCCAGATATACAACTTGAAATGATAGGTAAGTCAATACAATTATTCTCTATCTATTCAAAAAAATAAGTAATATATACACATAATAAACAGACCATATATTGAATTTAAAATAATATAATACCCAATATTTCAGTTATCTGAACGCCAAAATTTGTAATGGTATAAAAACGTACCTACTTTGCACCTTATACATATTAATTCTTGAATAAAATAAAATGCAAAAGCTTTCTTAATTTATAATGCAATGTAAACGCGTGAACACACTTTGAGGCATCTCAACAATGTACCTACTTTGCACCTTATACATATTATATCTTCAATAAAATAACGTACAAAAGCTTCATTCAATTATAATACAATGTAAACACGTAAACAAACGTTCAGTATGGATATTTTCTACATAGACTATAAATTGGTTTTGATCATTTTAAAAAAAGCTAACGTTTGAACATTCGCCTAAATATTTGGATTGGAAATTAATTAAAATACTTGAAAAATAAAATATATATTCCGTAAATAGTACTCAAAAATTTTCAATTGATAAATATTTAATATACAATAATAAAAATGTATTTAGCTATATGGAAATATTTAGCTATCAGAATTTTCCAAAAAAAAAAAAAATTTTTTTAATAATGCATTATTATAATGCTTAATAATAATAAAACTTATATAATAAAAGGTTTATATATATATTATTTCACGGAATATATTTTCAAAGAATTCCATGATGTAGAAGTAATATATATTTTAACGCAAATATTTTGATGATATTCAGAATGTATTAAAGAATTTCTGAGTGAGTACAACAGAAAAAAATTTCAAATTTATTTTTATAATTTGTATAAGAGGATAATTATAGAGTTTATAATATATAAATGGAATCTATTCATTTAATTTATTAATTTAGTACATTATTAATTTTATAAATTATATTTGATATTATTTATTACCAGTTGCAAATAAGACACGCTATATCCGAATATATAAAGAAAACAAAAGACATATTTACATATATACAAAAGATTTGTGCTGGGCCGGCTAACGGGAAACAACAACAATAGGTTTATATAGGGAAAGTTTTTCAAACTATATTTTAGAACAAAATGAGAGAAAGAGAATTCGACCTCCAGACAGCGCGGCTTCACACTATTCATTGTTTTTGTTTCTTTAGCTGTGGTTCAAATATTTTTGTAAATATGTAAATACTCAAATAAATATTTTATTTTCTTTAATCTTTACCACTCAAGACAAATATTTCTTCCTTATTCATTCAATTAGAGCGCAAATATATCGATTAGTGATTTAAAGTTGTTTTATTATATTTTCCACGACAGCAATCGTGGCAAAATTCTCATGTATTATAAACCAGCAGATAAAAATACATATATATATTATAGTAATTTTGGTAGATGTTAAGTATAATATATTAATTTGATAATCACAGATTTCAATATATTATAAGTATAGTTTAAAATTTAAGTCTGAACAGCAAGCTAATTCTATTTATATATATATATATAGATGGAAATTTTGCCGGGAGGAAATTGATCTAAAAAGAAAAGGGTCGCCTCTCCCGTCAAAACAGACGTCTAAAACCAGACACCATCTATTGACCGTCGCCGCAACTAGCGGCCTCGGGTCGGTGACAAACTAGGTGGTCGCTTTTCAGTTTGCCAAAGCTGGTGTTGTGGCTTTGTCACCGACCCGAGGCCGCTAGTTGCGACGACGGTCAATAGATGGTGTCTGGTTTTATACGTCTGTTTTGACGGGAGAGGCGACCCTTGTCTCTTTATATATATATTTATTGTGTTGCTATTTTATATATATTATTTACTATATATATTAATTAACTTTATTAACATCATGAAACGCGATATCCCAAACTCAGGGATATTTGCGCCAATACATTTCACTGCATTACAGCAATTCGGCTATATACAATCCTGTTCAATTCATTATTTTACATAAATTAACTAAAGAAAATTGTCCAAAGAGAAAAACAAACAACAAAGCAAGACACACAGAGCAAGCATCGCAGTTCTTTTTTTTTTCTAAGATTCCTTCTCTTTTTCCAATTCAAGAGAAAGTTGTATATGTATTTACAAAATTGATCAAAATTTTTATACTTTTTTGTCTACAAATTCATCAAGCTGTCCAATACGACCAAATCTATTTTCCCTAAAATCCCGGAAAATTGGGCACTCCAGAAGTAGATGTCTCGCGTCTTGAATTTCACCTCCGCAGAAGCATCCTGGTTCCTTCACGGCGCCGATAGTTGCCAAAAATTTCCCAAAATTGCCATGATCTGTAATGAATTGGATATTATAAAAATTTGGACGGAAAAATCTTGGAATTCCTAATACGAAAAAGCTTCTGAAAATTTCATTAGTGTTCTCAAAAATTTCATTCATTTTTGCGTGTAAGAATGATTTGACTATACTTGGAGCATAGGGTTCGTAAGTAATTAGATCTTCAATGGACATTTGAGCTAGATCAAATTTGATTATTCTGGATTCTATATAATCTGTTAGGAGTGGAATTTTTGCCAAGCTATGCACACAGTTTGATGAAGTGGTTTTGTATGCTCTAACTGCCCATAAAATGATCTGGTACTGCATGGAGTTCAGTTTTTGTTTACAACGATTGTTTAAATATTTGAACCAAATTTCAGAACCGTATGTAAGTACAGGCCTAATGATTGTTTTGAATAAAGTTAACCTCTTTTCAGTGTCTAAACCCCACATATTGCCACTTAGTGAACATAATAAATTTTTCATACGTCCTGCCTTACACAGAATATCATTAACATGCGGTGTAAAGTTAACTTTGTTTTTCCATTTGTGATTAGAAAATTTCATTCCCAGAATTTTTACTTGCTTGACCGGCATTATTATATTGTTATTAACCTTAATAGGTATTTTTTGTCTGTTATGTAGGTATAGCATATTAGTCTTCTCTGTACTGATCGTTAATTTATTTCTATTACACCATTGGATCACATAATTTAAGGTGTATTCACTTGCGGTTTTTAGTCCTTCAATAGTCTTATTCCAGCAAATTATTGTAACGTCGTCTGCATAACATATAATATCAATTATATATATAATATATATAATATAGTTTATATATATTATAAGAGTTTAAATACAATTTATATAAAGATGATATATTATATAGTTTTGCATTTGTCTAATACATATAATTTATTTTCGAAATAAATTTCTTAAATTCATTTTTAATATACCGTTTGTTCAGTTCAACATTTTATTAAATTTTTCCTGTGTTTCATAGAGTTCCTAAAAGAATGGAGTAAGTCAAATTTAAAAAATAAATTTACACAAATTCAAATATTATATGTAATGCGTAATATATTGAGTATATATTATAACGACTTTGTGATAAATAAATCTATATAATATAAATAAAAATAATCTTTTAAATAGTATTGAAAATTTGGGGGGGGGGGAATAATATATATTTTTAATCAAGATACTCAAATTACCTTCAACTCTAATATTTATATATCTATATTCTATATGTTCTTCATACATTGACATATACAGGGTGATCCAAAAGTCCCGCACTATTTTAAAAATTAATAACTCCGCGAATATTTGCGCTAGAGCAATGCGGTAAACACCATTGTGTTCAGGATGCAATGGGATTTTTTATGGAAAATAATGAAAAATTCGAAATTGATTTTAGTTACAATTTTATTTGCCAGATGGCGCTCTACCAGAATCAGAGATTCAGCGGCCAAATTGTTTGATAAATTGAAAAATATAACTGATCGGCATGTATTTTTCCTTTTTAAATACCAGGAAAGAACCCTAATAATATCAAATAACAAATTAATAAAACACCACTTCGCCAAAAGTATGAAGAATTGGTTAACGATTTTCAAATACAATCAGAGATATGTAAAATAGGTAAATGCAAATTAAAACATGTAGCAAAAAGAAAATTGATATTTTAGATACAGTTTGTTTCCGAAGATAATAAATTTCTAATATTTTTAATTCAACTCTCACTCAGTATCCATTATATTTATTTTAATATATTTGAAAAATATGTATCTATCTCTGATAATTATTTTACTCTGGAATGCCGTTGTTGTTGTCGTGTCCAATAAAGAGCCTCAGATGTATCCATGTATCTCCATCACAGCAGCAGCAATGTCCACTATCTTAGGTGTGTAAAGCTGCTGCTCAGGGTCTATGTCTAATTTTTGCAAGGCTACGGCCATTGCTGGCTATAAGAATATGTGGGTAGGTGTAAGTTCCACACCAGGACAATTGTTGCATGCCCTATAGGTTCTTGTGCCATCTGGATGTATTGTCATTCCTTTATAGTGTTTTGTTCTAAGTCTTGTTATAGTTTTTGTCATTTTTCTCTCAGAGTTTATTTCGCATTTTGATCTTTTCTTATTTTTTCGTTTAATTATCTTGTATTTTGACAAAGAATCAGCGTCAAATAATGACATTTGTTCTTTCCTTTGGCTCAACTTTCTGGCTTCCTTTGCCAATTCGAATGCCATTTCATTACCCCTGATCCCAGCATGGGCAGGGATTCATTGTAGAATGCAGGTATTCTCCAATGGTTCCACTTGGGTAAGTAACGAGTGTATTTTCTGTGTGAATTTAGTATTGCCCTTCTGAATTTCTTCTAGAGCGGATATGGAGTCGCTGTATATTAAAATTCCTTCTGCTTGATGCAGGGATGGTTGGTTAAGGCATACATCAAGGGCTTTCCAAATAGCTGTCAGTTCACAAGTGAAGTTTGACGAAATCTGTCCTGCTCCTTCTTTGATTTTGATGTTTGTTCCATCTTGCAGTATTATGTTAATTCCGGCCCCTCCATTACTCAGGGTAAGATTTGAAGATCCATCTGTATATGCTGTTGAAGAGCGTGGCCTAACAATTTTAATCAAGAATTTGTACTATGAGGACATAGCCGTTAATATTACAAACACATTAGACCTCGAAGCCCAAGGTATCAAAGTCTACCTCAATCAAAACAAAGCCATCCACATATACAATATGTATCACCCTCCAAACAATACATTTATTGACGATGGAACAATGGCTCAATTTCTTACAGACAACACTATTATTGTAGGTGACCTTAATGCCAAACATCAACTATGGGGATGTTCTACGCCAAACCCAAGAGGCAAAATACTATCAAACATATTTGACGACAATGTGCTTAAATGATGGGAATCCTACCCATCATTCCTACAAGCTATAATACTGCACAAGCCCTTGATATAAGTTTTTACTATCCTGACATTTTCCACAAATGCAAATAGAAAATATTAAAAAGTTTTGGAAGTGATCATTTGCCTAATTTGATAGAAATTAGCACCAAGACCAAAACTAGCTCAATTAAGAAAAATTCTGGAACTTCAAAAAGGCTAATATGATATCTTTCGAAAACACCATTATTAAAGCAGCCAAAGTTTCAATACCAAGAGGTAATATTAAGAAATGGATTCCAAATTATACACACCAGGCAAAAAATATTCAAAGACTTATAACTAAAAGAAATGAACTACAAAAAAGTGCACCCAAAACCAAAATTATTGTAGAACTGAACTGAACATTGTGATTGCAAAAATAAAAAAAGATTATGCGTAAATGTGAAAAGGGAAAAATGGAAGCAAACTTGTGAAAACCTGAACCCAAGAAACCCAAATACAAAACTTTGAAATTGGGCAAAACAAATTGACAGAGTCCAGCCACAAACTGATAACACAAATATGATTAAGAATACAGATGGTACACCAGCAACTAATGACAAAATTGCTGCCAATCTTTTAGGTAATTCATATCAAATAAGTAGTAAAATCAAGGTTGAAAAAAGGCCCGAAAGATTATTCATGACTGTAAAAAATGTCACCAGCACTCATAATATTTTCCCTGAAAAAATTCAATATGAAAGAGCTAGCTTATGCATTAGAAAACACTGACCTAAACAAGACTCCTGGGCCAGATGGAATCCATGGCCGAATGATATAAAACTTGGGCAAAATTGGCAAAGAAAGACTTCTTAATATTTTCAATAACTCCTGGAAAACTGGAAAATTGCCTCAAGACTGTAAAAATGCAACAATAATTCCCATTAAAAAACTTGACAAATCTGCTGATGACCCAAAAAACTACCGACCTATCTCCCTAACAAATATTTGCTGCAAATTAATGGAAAAAATTATACTCAGACGACACACCTACCACCCCGACACAAGAAATCTCTTACCAGAAGAACAATATGGATTTAGGAAAGGACATGAGACAATAGACCAACTCTTATTTTTCACACAAAAGGTAAAAGATGCACAAAACAGAAAACCAACTAACCACACCATAGCTGCTTTTTTAGACCTTACACAAGCTTTTGATAAGGTATGGAAAAACAAGTTAATTACAAAATTATACAAACATTTCAAAATTGATGGAAAAGCTATCACTTGGATAAATGATTCTCTTAAAAATATATAAATCAGGATCAAATATAATGGCACTCTATCTAAAACCTTCAAATTGTACCAAGGATTACCACAAGGATCAGTCATTAGCCCAACTCTCTTCACCCTATTTATTGCAGGCATAGAAAAATAAATTTCACATAAAACCAATATTGGACTTTTGCTGATGACATTATTCTATGGAGCAGCAGCACTAACTGGAAAAAAGCTGAAAGAGATTTAACAAGACTCTTCTCCACCTAGAAAAATTTGCTAATAAACATAAATTAGAATTTAATCCCCAAAAATTTGAAACCTGTCTTTTTACTACCGATAAGAAACTATACAAAATAAGACCAAATATTATTCTGAAAGAACAACAATTGCAATATAATAAACATCCTAAATATCTCGGCTACACCCTGGATCCAGAAATCAACTCCAGTAAGCATATTGAAGGAGTTGTTAGAAAAGGAAGAGACTGACTAAAAATCTTGAAATATATTTCAGGAAGAGTGGGGAGCTGAAGCAACAACAATAAAATTAACTTACACATCTCTGATGAGACCTATCCTGGAATATGGATATCAAATCTATGGAACAGCATCTGAAACAAATCTAAAATCACTGGAAAGGATACAACTAAGTGCAGCTAGAATTATTACAGGTCTTCGAAAACCCTGCCCTAATGATATTGTACTTTACGAGGCAGACATTATGCCCTTAAAGAATAGAATAAGCTACAATCTGCCAAAATATATAAACAAAATCAAGAGTTATGAAAACAAACACAGAACTTTCAATTACATACTTAATTGGGAATCCAATCTAAGACTCAAAAAGAAGGCCCTCTCCACCTGGCCAAAAGAAATGGATTTTTAAAATATAAAGTGGAAAAATATTATTTAGCTGAAAAAAATATCTCCATGCGAACCACTAACAAAATGTTATTTTTAATGCCACTTTAAATGAAACCACCAACAGACAATACCAAAATCCAGAATACTTAAAACAATTATCATTAGAAATAATTAATATAAAATTCCTAAAAATGCAATAACTATCTATACCGATGGTAGCAGAGATGAGTTGGGACACACTGGCAGTGGCTCTCTCATTAAAACCACAAATGGCATTGAGAAAATAAACAGAAGAAACCCAGAATTTTGCTCAGTCTTCAGATCAGAACTTAT
Source organism: Cordylochernes scorpioides (assembly GCA_030710605.1). Lineage (NCBI taxonomy): Eukaryota > Metazoa > Arthropoda > Arachnida > Pseudoscorpiones > Chernetidae > Cordylochernes > Cordylochernes scorpioides. Next base: position 2,802,881 of record CP092874.1, read on the forward strand.
AGCCATCTATGAAGTCTTAAAATCCATCAGAAACATTAAACATCACGATATATGGATTCTTACTGATAGTAGAAGTGCCATACAACACTTGAGTCACACAGGGGAACTTAGAGACAAAGTAAGCAGGAACATAATTGGTTATCTCCAAAAACTCTCAATACCTCAAAAATTCACCTTCAATGGATACTCTTACATGTTAGCATTGAAGGCAATGAAGCTGCTGATGCGCTAGCGAAAAAAAGGCACAAAAGAACCCTTGCTACAGAAATATAAACTTACTTTTATAGAAATAGAAACAGTAGTCAAAATAAACAAGAACTGGAGGATCCCACCTAAGCACAGTTGGTATACCCTAGAAGCAGATGGCCACCCAGACCTTTCGGTCCACAAGCCGGCATGCGAAGCATGCCTTCGCTGCTATTCTGTTCAACTCATAAGACATGTAACGGTATCCAAGCTAGTGATTGGACATTGTACCTTGAAACACCACCTCCCAGACAACGTGTCTGGAAGGATTTCTATACCGGTGGCCTTTAATCACAGCAAAATAGGAAACTATCTACTGTGTCCAGCAGGGACCGCGGGGAGGCAGACCCCGGTCGACTCTGTTCACTCACAGCTGAGGAAAAGCTCAGCTGCCACGTCGTGGGCTTTCTCAAGAAGCTTGCTATGATTTCTCAGCAGCTTAGTCTCGATCGCGCCCCTCGCCCTCCTTCTCTCTTCCTGCACACCCACTACCCTTGGACAATCCAAGACGTAGTGGCGTGCATTCACATCCCTTTCTCCACAGACGCAATCAGGATTGCTCTTAATTTCAAATATGTGGAGACTTGGGAAAGAGCCCATGTCCCGAACTACCCTAATGAGTTTGTGGGACATTACCTTACAGAGGTACTTGGGTGTGTTGTTACCCCATTGAATAACTTTCTCCCCTTCACAATGTTCCTCCATCTGTCCAAACATAAGTCCTGGACGTGCCCCCTGATCCTCCTACAAACTTCTTTCTTGGTCACTGTGGTCCTCAGTGATCTACCTTTTAAGCATCCTGCCTTAGAGATCCTGTCTGCGAACTCATTACCTTCGATGAGGCTGTGTCTCCTAAACCAAGGGAGCTCCGGAGCCCGCGTCATCATCTCCAGCTCCTGGATTATTTGATGCGCGAGTTGCCCTTTCTCCAGATTGATGGCGACGAGGGCCGACATACAATCTGAATAGAGGCGGTCCAGGCTGAAGTTCTTCTCGGCACTCACTCTGCGGACTTCACTGATCGCAACCAGCTCGGCTGAAAAGACCAATTCGTCCACTCTGAGTGTTAAACTTTCTTGGAAGATCAGCTCTCCATTAGTGAAAATCACAACCCCAGCTTCAGTAATGGTTCCAGACCTACTCCCATCAGTGAAAACCTCCGTGCCATTCCCTGTCGGCTCTCCAGGACTCCAATTCCACTTTGGCAACCACTGCGGAGGCTTTCTTGGGTCCCTCTTCCATTCCAGGGCACCCGCTTCAAGTCCCAGGGCATCTTCCCTGTTCTCCCAGATCTTCTGTCTGATGGTCTCCTCCTCTAGTTTCAACCCCAGGGGAATAAGACCAGCGAGGACCAATAAGGCCTCCCTGCTGGTAGTGCGATATCCCCCTGTGATTCTGAGTGCCGCTGTCCTCTGCACTCTCTCTAGAGTTGTTGCCACCTTCTGATCCCTGTTTCGGCGACACCAAGCCCTGGAAGCATATAGCAGGATTGGCTCGACACAGGAGAGGCAGAGGTTCTTAAAAATAGTACCCTCCTTCTCCCCCCCCTGTTGAGAGCCAACCAGGACAGGCCTGCACAACGCCTCCCTGCCTCTCGCCACCATCTCCTCCGCCTGGTATTGCCAACCCATCTTGTCATCAATGACCACCCCCAGGATGGTCATCCTAGTGACCAACGCTACCCTCCGTCCTTCGATCCCGATAGCCGGCTTGTGTTCCCATTTGATCCCTTTTCTTTTAGTTCTTATGTCCCTAGGCTTAAAGCTGAGGGCTTTAGTTTTGGAGACATTGAACTTAAGGCCAGAGTCATGGGCCCAGTTCCAGAGAATTTGGAGAGAAGTTTCAACACACTTCTAAGCCTTCGCTCTCGAAGCAGCCTCAACAATGAGGAACTGGTCGTCAGCATAGAGAACCAGCCTGGCTCCCTCAGGGAGCTCCTCCTGGAAAACGGTGTTTACCAGGATATTCCACAGAATAGGTCCGCAGCAAGAGCCCTGGGGGCAACCCCTAGCACAGTTTCTTTACAACTTCCGCCCATCAAAACTGAGACTAATCCGTCTATCCCTCAGGAAGTCACGAACCAAGCTGCACAAATTATCAGGACAACCCATGTCCATCAAATTTCTCATCAGCTTGTTCCAGTTCATGGAGTTGAACGCGCCATCAATGTCCAGGGCCACGAAAAGAACCCAAGCACCCTTATTTAAGCCCATCTCAATTACCTCTAACACCTCGTTCAGAGCTGTGGTTGTGGACTTCCCTTCCCTAAAACCATGTTGGAAAGAGGAAAGGAGCTCATTACTTTCCAGCCAGTGCTTCAGTCGCTGAGCTAGTAGGCTATCCAGGACCTTACCTAGACAAGCTAGTAAAGAAAGCATACGATAATCATTAGGAGAATTACCCTTTCTACCAGACTTTTCGAGAAGCACTACTCGGGGAACCTTCCATGCCTCAGGAAAAGTACCAGTGTCCAGGCACCTAATGAATAACCTGGAAAGAAGCGATGGGTGCATCCTCACCAGGGCTTTCACGACCGTGTTATAGATCCCTTCGGGACCAGGAGATTTCCTTTTCCCGAACTTGAAAGCCGTCAGTTTCACCTCATTCTCAGAAAAGGGCGGATCTACCAAACCACAAGTGGTCAGAGAGATCTCGTCCTTTGGTTCCTCGTTTCCGAAGTGCCGATCCAAGTTGTTTTTATTTTGTCTTCTGCTTTCGAGCGAGTAGGTCTAGAACACATTCTCTCTGAATTTTCTCATTGTTGGTGGATGAAACAGCACCAGTGATTATTTTGGCCGCTTTTGCTTGAACACTGTCTAGTCTTACTTTTAGTGATGAGCTTGAGGGAGCCCAGACCGGTGTTGCATATTCCATTATCGGCCTTATAAGGTGGTATATGTTGTTCTGAGAATTCTGGGTTTTGCTCTCCAATTTGTTCCACATAGCCTTCTCAGAATGTTTAGTTTTCTGATAGTTCTATTTGAGGTGCTAATTATGTGTTCTGAAAATTCCAATTCCTCATCAATAATAATTAAAATAATTTTGTTGACATCTTGTCAATACATGCACAGTCTGCACTATTAAAAAAAGATAATATGCATTATATACACTATGTACAATGAATATGGCGCCTCTTCCAGCGCTGCAAAGTTTGTGGAGAATCGCCAGTGGGTCTCCAGCGACACCACGCATTTTGCGATCTACGATGAATACGTAGATCGCGTACTTTGCCGCTTAGGAGATGGTGATGGCGTGGTCCTCGAGACCAAATTGAAAGATCCAGGACTGCAGTATCACACCTAGGTATTATGGATTTCTAATTTTATCAATCATTTGTTTGTTTATGCTTATTTTTTGGTTATATTCATGCCTTGTTCCCTGTGAGTGGAGAAGGCGCATAGGTTTGGTTTTATTGGGTTTATGGTCATTTGGAGTTCCATTGCCCACTTCTCCAGTCCTCTCATTGATGTGTTCAGTATTTTTTACGATTTTTCTATGGTGCTACTTGTGTGCCATATGGCTATATCATCTGCATAACAGACAACCTTTGTGTCTTCAGTGAGGTAAGGATGGATGTCGTTAATATATAGCAGATAGAGTAGAGGACTGAGCACAGATCCCTGAGTTACACCAGCCCATGTTCTTCCTTCCTTGGAAAATTCTCCATTGACCCGAACCTTTAACATTCTTCCCCTTAAGAAGTCTGCAATCCAGATTAAGGTTTTTCTCTTACTCCGATGTTGTGCAGCTTTTCACGTAATTTCTCCCTCCACACTCGATCAAAAGCTGAGGTCATATCAAGGAATATAGCCGTGGTCTTCTTTGGCGGTTTTTCCTGGAAAGAATCTATTATTGGTTGACAGAAGTAAAACAGTTGATCAGTCGTACAGTGCTGGGATCTATAGGCCATTTGGTAGAGGTTTATTTTATTATTGTTAGTGAGCCAAACTATGAGCCTAGAGTGGATAATTCGTTCTGGTATTTTACAAAGTTTGCTGGTGAGAGCAATTGGCCGATAGTTCTTGTATTCCTTGGCATCTTTGTTCGGCTTCAGTATTGGCACTATAATTGATATCTTCCAATTCTTTGGTAGTTTACCAGTTTGCCATGAAATGTTCAGTATTCGTAGGAGTTGATTATTAGCTTTGTCTTCAAAGTGTTTGATCATTTAACCAAAGATTAGATTATCTCTTGGTGACCTCTTGGATTTTTTTATTGATAAGTTTAGCTCATTCAGTGTGGAGTCTCTCGAGAAAATATCTTGTTGATGGAAGTTTCTTGCTTGTTTAACTAACTGGTTTATATTATTTTTAGAGTCCTGTCTTCATTCGTATAGTTGAGTATGGAAGTGCTTGAAAGATATTCAGCAATTAAGTTAGCCATCTGTTTGTTCTCGTTCGCGCTGTTCTATTCATATCGGTTAGAGTATTGGAGGATTGGTGTTGGTGTTGATTGTTCTCTAACACTCTAATCATATTCCAGTGTTGGCTGTCCTTTCTTGGATCTATTTTTTCGTAGAATTCTGCCATTTTTCTTGTTTGCATATCCAAATTTCTTGTTCTATTTTGTGACTAATTTCAATGAGTTATTTCTGTTTTCTTCTGTTTTATTTTTTAAGAAGTTCATTGATATTGTCTCTCTCTCTGAAATCACTGCCTCGATGTTGTGGTCCTTCCAGTAAGGTATCCACAGGTCTTTACGTCTACCTCTAGGTATCGATGCTTTTGCAGATTTTGAAATGTTCGAAGAGAATTTTTCCAAGTTTTTGTCAAGCGTTCTGTAATTCAATTTTTCGTTCCACAGTTCTTCAAGCTTTTCTGTGAATTTTTTCCAAGTCGGCTTTCCTAAAGTTCCATGTTCTTTTATTCTAATGGACTTCTCAATTTTGAAGTTTAGGGTTGTTAAAATTGGTCTGTGGTCACTGATTGCACCTCTCATGATTTTCCATTGTGTTGTGGGTGCGATGTTGTAATTTATCGCTGTGATGTCTATTGCGGATTCTGTGCCTGTGGACTTAGATAGATAGGTGTTCTCTCCGTTATTTAACGGTGTAAGGTCGAGGTCTGTTAGCATGTCCTCAACCTGCTGACTTTTGTTATCCAGGACAGGTGATCCCCAAATTGAACTTTTGGCGTTAAATTCGCCGAGTATGATTGTGATATCCGAAGACGCTTCACTTAATGTCTCTATTGTGTGTACCCATACAAAATTCAAAGATTTCACGAGCTGAAAGTTGGCGATTTTGAGATGCGTCAAGAATTCGCTGCATGGGTTTTCCGGCGAATTGATATTGATGAAAACTGGCTGTCGAATGTTCTGTGGACAGATGATGCTCACTTTTCTCTAAACGGAGAATTTAACATTCAAAACAGCCGCATTTGGGCAACAGACAACCCTAGGATTTTTACAGAAATGCCACTTTACCAGCCTAGAGTTAAAGTTTTGTGTGGGTTCACTTCTTTTATTATTGGACCATTTTTCTTTGAAAAATTAATGGAAGAACTTTTAAAACCGTTTTTGTAATTGATGAACGTTATGTCCAACTTTTGAGAGAAAAGGGTATTCCCATATTGCAGGGCAAAAGCACTAAGCGAAATAACATCCATGAAAGATGGAGGACCTCCTCATATCTCCCGAGGTGCCAAACAATTGCTGAAGGATACGTTCTGTGAAAATCGTGTGATAAGTCGCCACTTTATATACCAGTGGCCTCCAAGATCACCAGACTTGACGCCTTGCGATTTTTGTTTATGGGGGTACATTAAATCGTGTGTTTATCGATGCTGGCCTACCACATTGGCCATGTTAAAGGCTTCTATCAGATGGCACGTTTTATCAATTTCAACAGATATGTTATTTAATGCTGTCCATTCTGTCATTTATCGTCTGCAGGCGGTGATTGAGAATGAAGGGTGCCACATTGAGCAAGGATTGTGACCTAATACAAGAGAGAAGGCAGTTACCTCATGTATTATATAAGCCGCCATGTATTATATTATCTACCAATATTTTGCAGCTCTTTGTGTTGGGATATGGGGATAATAAATGCTGTCCTCATATCTTGACTATCTTTTTTTATTTGTTAACAGTAATTTTTTGTTTGTCATTTGCTCACATATTATGTCGTGCAAACCAGAGTGTTATAACTTCTCGAATAACACTGGTACACACAATTTTTCCCCTTATGTTTAGATTTCGCTTTTCGCTCATTAGAAGAAATAGCATAAGGAATATTTTCTGTACACCAATAACTTTAGAAATTTTGTGAAAAAAAATAATACAAAATGATTTTACTACTACGTTTTTCAACGCAAAAGGTCGATTTGAAATTATTTTTATTTGAGGGGAAACATTTTTTAAAATTGTGTACAGTATAATAAACAATGATAACATTTGACAAGCCCATAGGATATTTGGAATAAAGTACGACAAATATATTTTGTCACTCCCCTCTATATTTCATTTGTTGGATCATGACAAATATCCAGTTAAATAGTCAAGGGTTTCCAATTAGTTAAGAAACTACACATTTCTTATAGCAAGAAATCCTATTAGTAGTGCCATCATAATTTTTGGTACTATATTAACATATCAAAAATCCGTGTATTGATATCAGCAGTATTTCTCAAACATTCAATCTATTTCACAAAACCCCATATAAAATATAAATATTTTTGCTACATGTTTTAATTTGCATTTGCCTATTTTACATATCTCTGATTGTATTTGAAAATCGTTAACCAATTCTTCATACTTTTGGCGAAGTGGTGTTTTATTAATTTGTTATTTGATATTATTAGGGTTCTTTCCTGGTATTCAAAAAGGAAAAATACGTGTCGTTCAATTATATTTTTCAATTTATCAAACAATTTGGCCGCTGAATAGCTGAATCTGGTAGAGCGCCATCTGGTGAATAAAATTGTAACTAAAATCAATTTCGAATTTTTCATTATTTGCCATAAAAAATCCCATTGCATCCTGAACACAATGGTGTTTACCGCATTGCTCTAACGCAAATATTCGCGGAGTTATTAATTTTTAAAGTTGTGCGGGACTTTTGGATCACCCTGTACATTAAAAACCCTATATATGCATTAGAATTAATTGGTTTCATGACAATAAATGCTAATTGTTTTTTTATGTTGACGATTTCAGTAAAAATCAAGAAAAAGAAAGGTATATATCTACATGCTTTCTAAATTTATACCTAATACATTTTATTGTAGATGTCCTTTAGTATCTTTTCGAATAAAAAATCAACGAATAATTTATACACCATATATATTCTTAACAGAAATAATTAATATGATTTGTTAATTAATATTTTCATAGAATAAACGGTTAATATATCAGAACTTATTTTTTATAGTTATATAAAGTGTATATTAGCAGTATTGGCCATGATAGTCATGTTGGATTGTTAGTGACTAAGTATCACCGAAAGTGTTCAACACATTGACACGTTCGGCTTTTGTATACCGGAAAGATGATTTTCTGATATAAGTATAATATATAATATTATATAATTTACAATTTAATTTGATACTTAATGCACACTTTACTAATATCCTAAATATAATATCAATATCTTTAATTTATAATGGATATGTAATATAGATTATGAATCACACATTGTAAGAATATTAATAAATTGAATATTCCACATTTAAAATTAGAGAGAATATTTAAGAGTATTTCAAATTTATTATTTTCCTATACGTTTTTCTTATTAAATAAAAAGCAATTAGTATAGTGTTTTATCCATTTGAATAAAGCAACTTCTACCGTTTTAGTGTGATGAGAAAACATGGAGGGTTTGTCAAGGAGATACAGTCGCCTTTGGCAATAGCAGCATACGTTGATGAGCTAGACTCTACCAATGTTTTTCATCATGGTAAGAAGAAAGATCGAGTAGTATGAAATATCGGTTATCGTTATCTTCGAACCAGGTTCGAATACCGCATCGGGTATTTTTTCTAATAAACAATATTTTTCACTAATGTTCCCAATTCTTGCAAAATTCAATCTCACCAATAAGTTAAAATCAAAAGGTGCTCCAGTACTCTCGTAAAAGCATACGTCGATCATCTTTATTCATGTTTAGTACTATTCGCGTACAGAAAAAGCAGTCATAACTACTACACACCATGATTATCATGGCCTGTACCATGTGTACTAGGGATAATAAAAGAAGAGAGATGTGGATGTATTTACTTTTTAATTTACTTTTTTTTTTTAAATGGGGGTCGGTGGAAGGCTGGTTAAACCGTTTGGATTTCTACCACTAGGACCCGGGTTCGATTCCCGCATTGGACACTTTTTTCTGTTAAAAAAAATGCTCCAATGGCCCCCGATTCTTGCAAAAGTCCAACCCCCACCAGCGAGTGCAAGTAACCAAACGGGGCTCTGGCATTTGTAAGTGCAAAGTCGAACTGCTTTTCACATGTGTAGACATGTGGTGCGCTTACAGTAAAAAAAAAAAAAAACGCTAATTACCCACCATGATTATCATGGCCTGTACCACGTATACTAGGGATAAGCAAAAAAAAAACTTTTTAAATAAATATATCTCCTTAAATTCTTTCATTTCTTGAATGCAAATGGAATATGTTGTATAAATTGAATTCTATTACTTCAAATTAGGAAAAACGATTTGTTATTTAAGAGGCAACATAATAAAGCTTGAATTGAATAACTTTATATAAATATTGATATATATAGATTGATTGTTAGTCGATAAAAAAATATAAATAAACATCGTATTTTAAATCTTTTTTGTAAAAATATACATAAACTATTGGTAAATACCAAACAAAAACATAGAGAAGCTCGTGTCTCTAAAACTTACTGTTTATTTTTTAAAGTGAAAAACTTGTTGCGCAAAGGTTTCAAAATTTATGTGTTATATATATTCATTTAAATATCAATTATATCAATTGAATTTTATATAGATACATAAAGTTTCCTGATTTTATTTTCAGATAAAGAACCATCCATAGTTTTAGGTAAGTTTTATTCGTTTGACTATATTAATTGGATTTTTAATTAATGATTCATTTTACGATTTTTCGATTTTATTTATATATATTTATTTAAAAAGGCATATTCGGATCAAAATATAATTTATTTTACTCTAATTTCAGTTGGTTGAACGACAACATTTATCAAGTTATTATAACACACATTATAATGTTATAATACCTTAAAAAAGGGTAGCGTTCAGCCAACTGAAATATTGGTAAAATAAATTATATTTTGATCTAATATATGTTTTTTTAATTAAGATTTATTTATGGATTATTCTATTCACAAAAATTATATATATATACACGTATGTTTTTTGTATATATATTTGGTAGGCGCTGAATATTAATTTTAAAATATTTATTTTGATATTGATGTATAACGTGTTAAAGCAAAATGTACTCAACATAAATATTTTTCACCTCGTAAAAATATTTGATTGATTATTTCCAATAATCGCTCCATACTAATTAAATATATTTTACCAAAAAAAAAAAAGGAAATCGGGAATTCAAGGTGTATTCAAAGAAAAATATATATATTCCAATATGTATTCAAAATATAATGTGTAATGAAATACAAATATGTTTTAGAATTCTATATCAAATGGGGTAAGTATACAGACAAAAGTTTTATACCCTAACCATTTATTTTATAATAAATTATTTAATTATACATTTAAGTATAGATTTATATAAATATATAATCACACATATATATTATTGGACTATAATATTTTTTATTGGTTCAATTTGGGGGAAAAATAAATGTGAATTTATTTTCAATTTTGAAAAATAGGTAAATAATTAATGTCCAGCCATATCAATATTATGTAATTAAAATAAAATAAGACCTAATCCAAATAAATTAATAGGTCTTAAATAATTAGGTTTTATTTTTTATAGCTTTAATCTATAATCCTAATTGTGTTTTATCAATATTTTGTAACATAATATATATATTTATAATAAATAGTTTTTTTTAACATTTTATTTAACAAATTTGTAAAATTATTATTTATACTTTTCAGGAATAGGAAAACCTGAGAAAGGTAAATATGCCGATATTACTACTCAAATATATTTGAATGATAAATATGATTATAAATTGTTTAATAAATGATACTTACTCAAAATTATATTTTTATATATTTTCTACAAGATTTATTCTATTAAAAATTAAATTATATTCTTTGATTATAAGCATTCTTTTTCTTTATATATAGATTCTTCTGACTAAAAAAATAATGAAAAAGTTTATAATTTATTGTTGATATTTCATGATTAAAAATATAGAAAATATGTTAAGATATTGCCACGTGGAAAATTAGGGACGACAAAAACTTCAGGAGGAGACAGCAATTTATTTCAGGAAAGGACAAACTATGGATGGTAAACAAAAGATAAACCACGAGGGAAATTTACAGAGTCGCAAGATATAAACATGAAAATGAGCACTCTGTTATTATTTTAAAAATAATAAAAATTAATAAATACTATCTTACAATATTATTGTTTAAAAATATACAATTATTCTGAAGCTAATCTCATGTACTATTGTATATAGATCCTTCAACTGAAACAGAAATAGCAATATGTAAGTACAAAATTGAATATCTATTAGATGCATTTTAATAATTTTAATATATAATTTTTAGAATATGATGGACTTATTACATAAGGCTGATAAGCACAAGAATTACTTTTTCAAGTAAAAGAATATCTAATGTTGTTACTACGATAAAAAATATATTTGTAGGGTTTGGCTCATCGGTGGTGAATCGATTAACACCTTAATATCAATCAAACCGTTTTAGAACTTTATAACTCCGCCTTTGCCGGTCCTAAGCCTGGATGAAAAAGGAGGGGGAGCAGTAACAAGCTCACTAAAAAAACCTAGGCTCAGCTGGCCCGGCTGATAGTACCCTGTAAGGGCTCCTGATCCAGAGATACTGGATGAGCAGTGTTTGTACTCCATGTTAGGAGCGGCTGCACATGGCGTCTGTTCCTCATGTCAGAGGCGGCCATTTTTTGGAGCTAAGTCGTCCTGCCACTGAGTAGTGCTCCCAGTCTTAATGAAAAAGACAGACGCATTCTACTTCACCCAGTGTGGAGATAAGAAAGAAGAAGAAGAACTTTATAATAGTGTGTATTTAACTAATTTTCTTATATATGTAACTCTGAAGCGATCGCTTGGAGGGTTCAAAGTTAATAAGTCAAGTCCTCCCTATATATTTCTTATTGTTGTTGGACAGTATAAAGTTAATTTTGTGCGAAAAGTGTTGGAGAGTAACTACGCATATCAGCTGTTGCGCCACCTTTCCAAAAAGACATCACGTGACCTGGCGCCACACCGACTGTACCAGTAGTTTGAGTTTTGGTATCTGCTACTGCGCTTGTCTTTTTAACCTCTTTTGTTATTTTTCATCTCAATCTAATGTTATTGTTAATTAAACAATAATTTATGAGATCCAGCCTCTGATTCTTTTACAAAAAACATACTTGAATCAATAATTTTATTTCTTTTATATAAGTTGTGGGTTATTGATTTATATTAATATATGCTAAATTGATTATTTTACGTCGACAGTGAAGTGCTGGGCGCACAGAGAGGCCAGGTTGGATCCAGATTCGGTGAAGCAGGGTAGAGAAATATAAATAGGTCAGGTATTCCATAGAAATTGAGGTTAGTTTATAACTTATGTTTATTTCTGGAGCTGGCTATGGCTCAAGGGGAAGTCTGAAAACATATAGGACCCCAGTGATGCTGTCTCTTATAGCCGAAGAAGAAAGATTCAAGAATTTATAAACGTACAACCAGATACTTATTAGTCAATATTCAATTCCTTCAGCAAAGAAACAAAGAAATTAACCTTTTAAATGTTGTTTTTGAGGCCTTATCGTTTATTATATTTTCAACCTTTGATTGGAAAGGTCGCTAATTAAAGAATTAAGCAATAACGGATTTATATATAAAATATTAAATATATATTTTGAAATATCGAATATAGCTTTTACTTAAATATCTCAATTATATGATATTTATTGACTATAGAACATACATATCAGTCAACAAAATTTTAATTTCAGACACATAGTTTTTCATATAATATTTAAAATATTTTAAATAATGTACAAGAGATGATGTGGTATAAGTAGGAATCCGGAACATTATTTGTTATTTTAGTATTGAAAGTTATATTTCTTCTCAATTATATTTAAAATATGAAATAAACAGAGTTCTGATTTATTCTATACAACTGTAAATTTTATAGAAATCCTGAATGAATATTTTCACTAATTTTAATCGAATATAAAAGTATAAACATAAAACAAACATGTTTTAATTATTAAAATTCAAAACTATTATAGGCGCGAATGATTCTTTTTTTTAATAAAACAATTTCCACTGTTCTTACTACAATGGAAAAATTAATGGGAGGGCCTGGCTCATCAGTGGTTAACCCTCCCAGCGGTTTCGCCAGTTTAATCTACCATACCGCTGTTATATTGCATTTTTGGAACTTCCTTTTATCGTGATACTGATGCTAGATTCTTGGAATGGATATTTTAGATGAACTATGGACATAGGCTTTGAGGACAGCAGAATTACATATAATTATATGTATATAATGTGCTACGAGCCTTCGCTATTCCGCAAATATCAATTTTAATTTTGTTTTGAAGGTTACTTTACCATGAAAACAAATTTTTAAAGATTGATATAATTTCCATACTATTCTCAATATTGGTAGAAAATAATTATTTTTCATTTTGTATATATAGCTATCCGCAAAATGATTGAAGGTAAGTTCTTTTTTTTTTCTCAAATGAATAAATTAAAATCAATGAAAATTTTTATTTGAAATAAAACTATTATTTATTATTGAGTTCCATGTAAAACAAAATACATATTACGTTCATGAAATTATGTTTTTTTAAAATGCAATTTTCCGTTCTATATTGGAGATTTTTCTATACATTAAGAATTTTCCATAAAAAGTCAAATTTATTGAATAACCTTTCAAAGTATATTTCTTGATCACAAAAGTTGAAATACAAAGTTTAAACATTAGTTTCACGAATATTCTAAAATATTGAAGAATATATATAATTTAAAATTAATTTAAAATTAATTCTTGTGTATTTGTTCAGAGCATATATTTATATTAACATTAATTTTAATGAATGAAAATACAATATAGTCAAAATAGGCTTTTTGTAATAAGCGGTTATAAATGATATCTTAATTTATATATTTTTTTTCAATTACTGAATGATAATATATTGGAATATATTTCTATGATGTCATCATATATTACTAATAATTTATTCAAATTCTACTTTTTCAGAAATTATTAAAGAATGTGGTGAGTATTGCCAACGTTAAATTTCTATGAGAAGAAATTAAATATACTTCTTGCTTCGAATATTGATGTTACCCATATATTAAATGTGTAAAAGCAAATAGCACCATGAGATTATATTCAGGTGGCGATTTTCTGTTACGTTATAGATTATTTATTACTCTTTATAAAAACTAAATAATTCGTTTTATATAAAATTTCAAAAAATTCATTAGATATTTCAATGTATTTTCAAAATAATCAACGTCAACCTATATCTATAAAACAAAAACCTTTTTATATACCTACATTATTCTATCAAAACTTAACCTCATATTTTAGAATTGATACTAATTTTATTATAAACAAAATAGAAATATATTTCATAATATAACACAAACAATTTTAACTGTTGTCTATCACCCTATGTAAGGCTAAGTCAACCTTTACACTAATTATATTTTTAGGTTTAAATTGTTGACATTCAGTCCCAATATATATTTCAGCATTCAAATATATTTTATTTAAAATATGTGTTTAATTGGATTATGGTTAGATTGTCTTATTTATAAATGGGTATTAATAAATTATTAATATATATATACCACTTTTTGTTATATTAGAATATAAATCTGAGTATTGTGTGTCAAATCTTGTTTATTTGTGTTATAGAACAGGTAACAGGAGACGGAGGTAAATATATTTTAAATATTAGTTTAATATAATGTTATAAAATATATAAAAAGTGTTTCTGAAATATGTTTTTATCTAAAAAAAAAGGTTAGTTCTACCTACAAAAAGAGACTAGATCAAGGTGCCAATTATAATATTATATATTGCATATCACAATATATGCCTGCTTGAAAAAGTAGATATGAAAATATAGAATGACCTTCACGCATTGAAGCAAAAGCTTTTACGAGAAAATAAAATACATTTTTTACTTATGGTAAATTTGAAAAAATAGTACAAATGTGATATTGTACTGGGATAAATTTCATAAATTATGGTGAATTTGTTAATTGAAAATGAAGGCATTTTTTGTTATAACATTACAGTTAACTCTCATATTCCATTAGTAGATATATTTGAACATAGGAGTCACTCAGATATACCAGAATTTAAAATATTGTAACAAAGTATTTATTAATTTTAATATTTTTATTAACAGAATGGCCATTTTTATGTTTATATTTTGCTACTCTGTAAATTTCCCTTTTGGCTTATCTTTTGTTTCCTATTCATAATTTGTTCTTCCCTGAAATAAATTGTTGTCCCATTCCGAAATTTGTCTTCCCTAATTTTTCCACTTGGCAATATTTAGAGATATATATCAAGATATTAATAAGATGTTGTATAATACAGTAAGATGTTTCCAGAAGGATTCATGAGATCTAAAATTTATACTGAAACTTTCAGGATATTTTTCAATTCAAATAATCTACGGTATATAGTGATTTTTTTCTATTTATGATTTTAAAAATCTATAGATCTATAAAATTCAATATTGACATTGGATATTTTTCAGACGAAACTGTACTTATTGGTGAGTATAAATATTAGGTTTGTCAAAATATATAATATAGATCAATAAATGAAGACATTAAGACGAGAATGTTTCTTTTCAAACATAAATCAAATTTCTACAGTCCTTACTGTGTTGAAAATGAGGACAGTAGAAGTTTGATTTATTTGTGAAAACAAACATTCTCGTCTTAATGTTTTCATTTATTATATATAGATGGCGTGCTATTGCTTTGTATATAATTGTATGTAATATAATTTAAAATAGATTTCAAAATATAAAAAAGAAATATCAAAATAGAAATAGATCTCCGTTCAATATAGTTTCCAACATTGCATTTAATTCCCGCTGTTTGAATAATATTAATTACAATTTATTAATATTTAGCATTATTATATTAACATTATAAGATCTTATTAATTATACTCGTTCTATATTGGTATAGATTGGTAAATTATTTCTTCAATTAATTACAGATTAATGCATCTGCGTCCAAATTTATACAAGAAATCACATCAATTCATCATGATATTATGAATTGAAAAGACGTATTTCTACTGTCCTTATGTTATGAACAACATATTAGGAGGGCTTGATTCATCAATAGTGAACCTTCTAAACAGTCCGCCTATTCAATTAACTAGATGAATGTTGATACTGAAATCATAAATCTCCCCCCTATTGTATTGGATTATTTTACTTTATACCCGGTACTAGAAAAATATTTTTGGTCAGGTTTTTAATAATCATATGGAAATGAGCTCTCAGATCGTAGTAGAAAATAAATATAAATATTCACAAGTATTATTCTTCCGCAAACAAAACACAAACGATTACCAAGCATAATTTCAATATTGAAAATTAACACGCCATATATATACAACGCGATATTTTCCTACTGCAATGGAATTTATAGATGATTGGTCCGCCTCACCATAGGGTGTAAAAACGATTAAATATATTTATCAAAATTCGAAATTATTTTAAAGGTGTAAGATCCTTTTTGAAAATAAACAATTTCTACTGCCCTAACTGCAATGGAAAAATTAATGGGAGGGCCTGGCTCATCAGTAGTGAACCCTCCCAGCGGTTTCGTCAGTTTAATCTACCATACCGCTGTTATATTGCATTTTTGGAACTTCCTTTTATAGTGATACTGTTGGTAGATTCTTGGTATGGGTATTTTAGATGAACTATGGACATAAGCTTTGAGGACAGTAGAATTACTTACATTTATAAATATATATTTTATATATTTTTTTTTTATATTAATTTTTCAATTGCAGTAAGGGCAGTAGAAATTGTTTATTTTCAAAAAGAATCTTACGCCTTTAAAATAATTTCGAATTTTGATAACAGATGGCGCGCTAGTGCATCATATTATAAATATATTTATAAATAAGAATTTGCATAACTTCAATAATAAATTTAAAAAAAGGATATTTGAAACAAAATTTTATTTCACCCATTGATTGAACTGTTTTATATATTACACACATTTTTTTTAATATCCGAGTTTTCTAAAGTTTAAAATCACTGAAATAATTAATTGCGTTTAATAGCGGTTATTGCTTTATAATAATTTGGGGAACCTTATGCCAGTATAATAAAAATATTATTAATTATATGATTTTAAAAAAATAATGAACTATTAAAATATTATAATATATAAATATATTCAAATATAATAATATTATGTATTTATATAAATATATTTGTCTCATATAACTATCTACTAATTAACTATTATAATTATTTGTTTATGGGTTTTGAATAGAAATACTTATCAAATTGCGTAAGTAATCAATCTCTATTCTATTGTTGATCTAGAACAAAATTATGTTTATATTATAATATTGCTTACGAGTATTTTTTACTATCAGATTATTTATTTAAATTGCATCTGTATGAATATATGTATATTTTCTGTTATTTGATATATCCTTATAATGAAAATATTAAAATAATAATAAAAACCACTTTTTCAAAAACTATTTGAGAAAATACTGTGCGTTTTGGCCTATAAGTCCCGAAAACTTTTATTCTTTTATTAAAAATTAAAAGGCAACCTAAAATAAAAAAAACTATAATTATATTATTTTTGGTAATAGATTAAGCTTTAAACTATTACCTAAAATAAAATAGTTATTGTTTTTTTATTCTACGTTGCCTTAAATTTCAATAAAAAATAAAATGTTCGAGACTTATGGACCAACCTGTATAATATTTCTATGTATAGAAAACATTCATATGTGTTGAACAATAGATATAAATTCAATATTGATTGAAATATTTCAAATTTGAGATTCGTATATATGTGTAGCTTATAATATCGAAAATATAAAAATGATAGAATAATTTGCGTAACTTTTATTACTCTGCAATAATATAAAACCTTATGTGTTTTTATCTTCAGTGGGAGATAAAGGTAATTCTATTTATAATATTTCTTACCCTTAAGTGTAGATATATCATTTAAATAATTGGATACTCTTCAACCTATATATTGCTAAACGGTCAATATTCAATATTGTGCTTATTTCCATACTTTAATAACTATCAAATATATATACAATTTTATTATTGGTCTCATGGAAGCTTGAGCAATAATTTGTCTATATACCTTCCTGTTATAGGTGTAATGTGACATATTTATATATTTTGTAAATTCGGAAATTGTGTGAAGGTGTACTTTTTGGTAGTTTATGTCTTATATATCATATGTTACTTTCAATATTGATTCAAAATCAATAACTAGTTTTGCTGTCATTCTCATCATTTGATATAAATATTGACGTTTTATTTTGACGTTTTGATACTACTTCATTAAATATCAATTTTACAGTTAGTTATTTCAAATAAAACAAAGTAATAAGACCAAATCCAAATAAATAAATAGTGTGTGACGTTTCGGTAACATCGTTGTTACCATCTTCAGACAAAAAAGTACTGAATGAGAAATTTTACTACAGCATGTTTTAAATAGCTACTGTTATCTAGTGTGTAAACAAGATAACAGATAAGAAGAAGATATTTATCTGAGAAATTCAGTACTTTTGTCTGAAGATGGTACAACGCTGTTACCGAAACGTTACACACTATTTTTTATTTGGATTTGGTCTTATTACCTTGTTTTTTAATCTATAATCCAAATTGTGCCTTATCAATGTATTTTAAATAAGTTTAAAGTAGCACAATTCAATATCCTCTGCATAATTACCATTTTCAGAGTTTTCTGTGTTGAAAGTGAATTCAATTTTATAAATGATATTCTTATAAACTAATAGATAGAACTAAGCGTAAACATTTATCTAAAAACTGATATCATATTTATAAATTAGATTTGTTATCGTTATTTTGAATTAAAAGGCAGCCTATATATAATTTTGATATTATAATTTATTAATTAATCCTGCATAATAAGTGAAGGTTGGTTTTTAAATATTTTTTTTTCTAATAATGTATTGAAATTTGAGAAAAGTATTCATCTTATAAATAATCTTAGATATATATAAGATTTTTAAATATAAATCTATTTAAATAGTTACTACTACTATTCAGAACATTGTTTGAAAAATATAAATTGAAATTTACCTGAATTATTCTGTTTTATAAAGATATATAAAAATGTTTTGTATTTATTAATATGTATTGTGTAGACCTTTTATACATATATATTCAAAATATAATTTAGATTAGATATTATTTGTTTTTTTTTTATTGTGAAGTCAAATGAAGATCATTTATATATTTGATGATATATATGTATTTCATTATATTTATGATATATATAAAATAAACACAAGGTTATAAGACCAAATCCAAATAAATAAATAGTGTGTGATGTTTCGGTAACGGTTGTTACTATCTTCAGACAAAAATACTGATTCAATACTTTTGTCTGAAGATGGTAACAACGCTGTTACCGAAACGTCACATACTATTTATTCATTTGGATTTGGTCTTAATACCTTGTGTTTATAATATATAATCCAAATTGTATCATATCATATATGTAAAATAGAAATACCAAATTGAATCATATAAGTAATATCATCCAATTTTAAAATATATATCTGGCATTTTTATCTCAATTATTTTCTATGTTTCTTTACCTTTTATGTTTTGTATTTCAGGAGGTGGCTCAAATGAATCAATAGGTAATTATAATATAGCATTTCGATTTTTACAAATATATACAGTTATACCTGTCTATAGTGCCCCCCTCTAAATAGCACCTACCTCTCTATAGCGCCCAATTTTAAATATGTAGTAAGATGTGATTTACATTAAAAGTGACCTTTCTATAGCACCCTCTCTCTATAGCACCCTATTTTGGTGAATCCCAAGAGGGGCCGCTATAGACAGGTTAAACCGTACTTTAATAAATTAAAATATAAAATAATACCTCAAATGAAATTTAAATATTATATTAAAATATTTTCTCCAACGAACTGTCAAAATTACGAGGGTGAGTAGAAAAGTAAGGTCTTCTACGAGATAATTTCCGAACGCGCGTTGCTAGGTGAAATCCGACAACACCGCTGCCTTCCTTGGTTCCCCCTCTACCGTCTAGAACCTTCCCGGTGACCTTTGGAACGCTTAGTCGCTGTCTGGCAGCCGTTCGCGATGGAGCTTCCACATAGCTCTCCCGCCAAGTGCGAGTTGCGCTCAGTTATACGCTTTTTAAATGCGAAAAAATAATTCTCCGGTTGAAATTCACCGTCAGTTGGTGGGGGTGTATGGTGAGAAGTGCATGGACATCAAAAATGTGCGGAAATGGTGCCGGGAGTTTAACGAGGGGCGGATAAACTTCCACGATGAACAGCGGTCTGGGCGGCCGAGTTTGCCCGAATCAACTGTGGCTCGAATCGACGAAATGGTGCGCGCAAACCGGCGGTTAACCCTTGAAGAGATCGAGGATGGCCTGAATGAAGATTGCAGCCACTTCTCCGTGCACAAGATTGTGTCTGAGACCCTCGGCTGCAGAAAGGTGTCCGCCAGGTGGGTCGACAAGTGGCTCAAAGAGGCGGCGGGAGAGTGGTACAACACCGGAAATACAAAGTTGGTTGACAGGATGAAAAAAGCGATTGAGCATCAAGGCAACTATGTAGAAAAATAGCAAAGTGTCCAACCTTTCCAATGATGTATAAAAAGTTGTGATTAAATGTGTTTTTCTATGAGAAAAAAAAAATAGGAGACCTTATTTTTCTTCTCACCCTCGTATATCACATGTAATATAATGCAATGATAATTATATAATCCTTTAATTGCAAATAAGAAAACTTGATTCGATTATATATATCCAAATAATTTTTATAAAATGAATACTTATTGTTTGAAAATTTAATTTTTTTATTCGAAAATTCTATATTCGAATATCAATTAATTATGTATTTATCTACGGATTCATATGAATATCAAATATTTGTTTATATATATATTTCAGAATTATATAAAATCTTAGACATTATGTATTATCAGAGAAAAACATTTATTATTATCTTTAAAGTCAAACAATTAAACATTCAATTAATTTTCTTCATATTCATTTTTAATCAATTAAAATGTCCTTTTAATTATTTGAGTTGGTTGAATGCCAATATTTATAGAGTCTATAACTCAATAATTTGCTTTAGAGACAGTCTATTCTCTAAATATGTAGATCTACCTTTTTAAAAATGTTAATTTTTCCTTAAAAATAAATCACTTAAATATATTTTGTTTTAAAATATTCAATATATATAAATTAATTTTCAGAATCGGGAAGCTTTTCCTCTGATTCGGATAATAAGGGGTTTAGTAATATATAGCTATTTTAATATATTGACCTCTTCGTGACCAGTATATTGATTATATGGATGGAAATATATATATATATATATAACGGACTATTTGATGAGGGAAGAGTATCTTTTAATATATAATATATATAATATATATATTAAAAGATACTCTTCCCTATATAGTATCTTTTAATATATAATATATATAATATATATATTAAAAGATACTCTTCCCTATATAGTATCTTTTAATATATAATATATATATTAAAAGATACTCTTCCCTCATCAAATAGTCCGTTATTAAAGTTAGTGAAGGGATTATTGATTCAATATATATATATATATATATGTCATAATTTGTACATAACTGGATGCAAACCCGCCCCAATATGTACGCAATGTATGTTTTAAAAGATTTAATAAAGACAAGGCTTAAGAAATCTGGGAGAGAAAGGCCATCAAAGAGGAAGCAATCATTAGCAGGTTTTATTATCCCGGAACTCATAAAACTGGGTTCAAGAACCTAGCATTTCCTGGTCAGGTTAGAACAAGTCCAGAGAACAAAGAATTAGCAGAGACCCAATCAGAGAATAGGGAATTATCTAGGAACCAATGGGAAATCGAGCACCCCTGGAAATTCATCCAATGAGAGCCCAGATAGTTTTCGTCTTAAATCGGGAACGGAGTTTAATCAGTCAGGAAGGTGGCCCCATAGAGAGCAGTTGGAACAAGGAACAAGTCCGAAGCCGATCCCATCTCCTCAACCAATCAGATAAGTCCCATCTACAACAATTTGAACAATTATAGTCAATAGCAACTTCGCCAAAATAGCTTCAACTCCTTTCTCCCTAGATTGCTAGCCTTTTCAAACCCAAATTCTGTGTTTGTTTTTTTTTTCGTTATTTTCCCGTTTGAATACCTTACCACTCAGCAACAACGACTGCGCCCATCACAAACAATCAACTCAACCAACTTCAAAAGGTAATTCGTACGATCCCCCACAGTGAGTCGACAGGATTCAAAAGAGTAATATTCACCGCACCACATATATATAATAAATTCCAAAAATGAAAATGAATTATGTAGATAATAATACATATCTGCAAATATGCCTTAATATTTTAAATTTGATTTATTTTTATAAAACATATTATTATAATTTTATAATATAGGTGAATGAATAGATTTATATATATTGAGTTTATCAATATAATAAACCATTTTATTTATAGTAAATATATAAATAAATATCACCCAACTGATTCACGTATATAAAAATGTTAACTATTATTGTGTTGAAGAAATCCCAGAAGAACTTAAAGGTAAGAACAAAATATTGTTGGATATATAATATATCGAAGGTTTTCAGAAAATATGCCATATATTAACCTATACTCGTATATAGGTTTTTAACTCTTAATTAGACAATTTTAATTTATATTTGAACATTTTTCATTTTAATTTAGACACTTTCATTTTAACAATTAATAGGTAATCCCATAATATTATGTTCAAATCAATAAGCTTGAGGGATAAGTCTCTTTTAAATACATTTATTTCAAGCTTTCGGGCTCAACCGCCCTTCGACAGGAAAAATTATATTAGCTACTGAAGTTTTTGGATCTAATCTATATATACATTTGTGAGACGCCTGTGTCTCGAGTTTAATGCGAGGCTTGCCGCGGGAGGGGATGAGATCTTTGAAAAGGATGGTCGTTTAGCCCATTGAAATATCGGAAATAAAAGATTATTTATTGAATCGCAGAGTTCATGATACCGAGGGGGGTTTGGTGGCTGCAGGGAATATTACATTGTAAATTTCAGGTAAATCAATTTTTCTATTGAGGCTATGGAATTTGCTTGATAGGATAGATTCAATGATTAGTCTTTGGTGTTTGTTGGCAATATTGGAATAGTGAATTTTCGGTGTTGTAATGTTGAAGGAATGGCCAGTTTCGTTTATGTGCTGTACTATTAAAGATCTATGGTCTAAGTTATCAATATTTCTTTTGTGTTCTTGAATTCTAATATTGACATGTCTCCCGGTTTCGCCTACGTAGATTTTTGGGCAGTGCAAACATTCTATGGAGTAAATAGCGTTTCGTGGTGTGCTGCTAGGTTCATTGAGTTTCATGATCTGGTTTCGGAGAAGGGATCCAGAGGTAGGTGGGCAGGTGAAGTAGGTTTTGATTCCAAATTTCAATAAGGATCTCGCTATTGTGGAGGATAATGGTGAAAATGGCATATTGCAAATAGATCTGTATATTGGAGACTGTGTCTTTTTAGTTGGGTCATAAAAGTGTCGCAATATAAAGGATATCAGGTATGCGCAGTCCCTGAGGTTAGCTAATATGTTCTGTGTTTCGAGGTTCTTGTACATCTGGAGGGAGCAGTGGGTATGGACTCGTTTTGATAGAGCAATGACTGTGTTGATTTTGTGACTGATAGGACAGAAGGACGAGTATTGAACATAATTAGGACGGAAGGATGGTTTATAATAAACGGTGGTGTGCAATTCATGTTGGTGCCGGATGATTTTAACGTCGAGAAATGGAAGGGTATTATTGGTTTCTTTTTCAACGGTAAATTGAAGATCAGGGTGATAATTGTTTAGATTGTAGAGGATGTCATCGGTTTTGGTGGTGGTGCAAATGCAAAAGATGTCATCGATGTACCTGCGCCAAAAGAATATATCCTGGGGGAAATTGGCGGTAATCCTTCGGTCTATTGCGCGCATAGAGATCTCAGCAATTGTGGTCGATAGAGGGCTTCCCATTGGGGACCCTTTTGCTTGCCTGAATGATTCGAAGTTATATGTGAATATGCAGTTATCTAGACATATGGAAATTAGTTGTGTGATTTTTTTGGATGATATCTGTATCAATATGCTGTTCCTGCAGAAGTTCTATTGTATCACTTATGATCAGAGGATGTGGAAGGCTGGGGTATAAGGCTTGCACGTCAAAAGACACCATGATGCGGTCAGATTCAGGTTTGATCTTTAGTACTTCTCCTATAAAGGTTTGGGTGTTGGATATGGGGAATGGGTCATTATGTAATTGGAGAAACGGTTTTAGGAAGTTGGCAATAAATCTGGAAAGAGGGGCTGTTGGAGAAGAGAAAAAGGCCACTATAGTCTGATCGATTAAGGATAACTGTCTGTCCTCCTTTGTCTGCTTGGGTGATGACGATTTCTTTTTTGTTGCTTAGGTATTGCAACAATTTCCGTTCATGAGGGTTGTAAAGGGGGAGATTGGGAGGTGACACTATTAAATTGGTGACTTTGTTTCGTATAATGTTTCTTTCCTGTAGATTGAGTCTGGTATTACCAACTTCCTAAAACCGTTCCTCCAATTACAGAATGACCCATTCCCCATATCCAACACCCAAACCTTTATAGGAGAAGTACTAAATATCAAACCTGAATCTGACCGCATCATGGTGTCTTTTGACGTGCAAGCCTTATACCCCAGCCTTCCACATCCTCTGATTATAAGTGATACAATAGAACTTCTGCAGGAACAGCATATTGATACAGATATCATCCAAAAAATCACACAACTAATTTCCATATGTCTAGATAACTGCATATTCACATATAACTTCGAATCATTCAGGCAAGCAAAAGGGTCCCCAATGGGAAGCCCTCTATCGACCACAATTGCTGAGATCTCTATGCGCGCAATAGACCGAAGGATTACCGCCAATTTCCCCCATGATATATTCTTTTGGCGCAGGTACATCGATGACATCTTTTGCATTTTCACCACCACCAAAACCGATGACATCCTCTACAATCTAAACAATTATCACCCTGATCTTCACTTTACCGTTGAAAAAGAAACCAATAATACCCTTCCATTTCTCGACGTTAAAATCATCCGGCACCAACATGAATTGCACACCACCGTTTATTATAAACCATCCTTCCGTCCTAATTATGTTCAATACTCGTCCTTCTGTCCTATCAGACACAAAATCAACACAGTCATTGCTCTATCAAAACGAGTCCATACCCACTGCTCCCTCCAGATGTACAAGAACCTCGAAACACAGAACATATTAGCTAACCTCAGGGACTGCGCATACCCGATATCCTTTATATTGCGACACCTTTATGACCCAACTAAAAAGACACAGTCTCCAATATACAGATCTATTTGCAATATGCCATATTCACCATTATCCTCCACAATAGCGAGATCCTTATTGAAATTTGGAATCAAAACCTACTTCACCTGCCCACCTACCTCTGGATCCCTTCTCCGAAACCAGATCATGAAACTCAATGAACCTAGCAGCACACCACGAAACGCTATTTACTCCATAGAATGTTTGAACTGCCCAAAAATCTACGTAGGCGAAACCGGGAGACATGTCAATATTAGAATTCAAGAACACAAAAGAAATATTGATAACTTAGACCATAGATCCTTAATAGTACAGCACATAAACGAAACTGGCCATTCCTTCAACATTACAACACCGAAAATTCACTATTCCAATATTGCCAACAAACACCAAAGACTAATCATTGAATCTATCCTATCAAGCAAATTCCATAGCCTCAATAGAAAAATTGATTTACCTGAAATTTACAATGTAATATTCCCTGCAGCCACCAAACCCCCCTCGGTATCATGAACTCTGCGATTCAATAAATAATCTTTTATTTCCGATATTTCAATGGGCTAAACGGCCATCCTTTTCAAAGATCTCATCCCCTCCCGCGGCAAGCCTCGCATTAAACTCGAGACACAGGCGTCTCACAAATGTATATATAGATTAGATCCAAAAACTTCAGTAGCTAATATAATTTTTCCTGTCGAAGGGCGGTTGAGCCCGAAAGCTTGAAATAAATGTATTTAAAAGAGACTTATCCCTCAAGCTTATTGATTTGAACACTTTCATTTTAATTTAGACATTTTTCATCTATTATTTATTATTTTTCTATAGAAAAAGTCCATGTGTCTAAATTAACATGAAAATGACTAAATTAAAAAATGAAAAATGTCTAAATATAAATTAAAATTGTCTAATTTATAACCTATATTTCACACTGAAAATTTATAATGGAATATATTTTTTTATAATTCAATCATCTATTATTTTAAACATATTGTAGAATATATCAACCTTATATTAATTTTATCATATATTATATTTTAATGATTTTTAATTTTTGTTCAGATATATTCGAGTTAATCTTAGGTAAGTTATAATGAAACCTTTTGTTTGAATATATAAAAATGTGAATAGATAAAAAAAGAAAATTTTTAGCCCAATTTTCATTTGTGAATAAACCTTTCTATAAAATAATCACTGGAATCAATATTAAAATAAAAACATTAAGCCTTCTGGGAAAAGTTTCTTTTTAAAATATTTTTCTCCCGTAGAAGGGCTTTATTGCCCGAAATCTTGAGAAATTTTTAAATAAAATATTTTAAAAAGAAACTTTTCTCTGGTGGCTAATGTTCTTATTTTAATAAAACTTTCTATTACCTTTTAGTGTCTGTTCGATGAAAATTTGAAGGTAGTCTGTCTCATCAATGATGTATTTTTACAGAAGATTCCTCTTTTTATCTTCCAAACAGTTCTAGAGGTTCTCATCGCACAAACACACAGAAAAAGTGGTAGTGATATTTTGTATTTATAAAAGATAAATTCCGCACAATACAAATAAATATTTGATATACATATATTGCCTGCACTATTTCATTATATTAAAAAATGTAAATGCTATCAGAAAACTTATAAAGATATATTGATTACCTCATAATATATTCTCAAAACCAATATTGGTTCCTTTGATTTGCATTAGTATTTCTTTAACAAATTTATAAGAGTAAACGTGCTAATAAAAGCTATCCTTAATAATATTTGTAAATGGAAAACCCATATAGATGCGACTAATCATATAAAATATATAAATTAATTTTGTTTATGTGTGTGTTAAGATCATTCATTGAACTGATAGTCTGAATATATTTTTTATATTAATTTTATATTAATATAATTTATTATATCGATAAAAATTATTATATAAAATATGAATATATTTAAAATAAATTCCACAGAACATTTCAATTTCAGTAAATATTCAGTTTGAGGTAAAATTAGTATGTTAGTTTCCATATGAATTATTCAACGTCCTTTTTGTTAATAGAATTACTTGGAAAAATTAGTGAGTATGAAAATATAAATTTATCTTTTAAACTTATCGCAGATTATCCTTAAAATTTCATTTTATTTTATGTTCAATTTAATACCTTATATTGTATTATGTTATATTGTAACAAAATATTTATTATTTTAATAACATAGTATTATTTTTATGTTCATATTTTGCTACTCTGTAAAGATATCTCATTGCTTATCTTTTTTGTTTATAATATATAGTTTGTCTTGAATAATTTGCTGTATCAACCTGAAATTTGTCTTTCCTAATTTTCCACGTGGCAATTTATAAAGATCAGACATATCTCTATAATAATTCGAGATATATAGCATGATAATATTAATCTATACCCAATTCAGGTCTTAATTTCTATATTTGTATACCATTTAAAGTTCGAAAATCTATTAATATAATTATTATTATAAAGATTGTCATTTGTGAGAGATGACAAATAAATTAATATAAATAAATATTCTTACAAAAAAAGAGATAGAAATTATTTCAAAATTATAATGTACATACCTTTTATATTTGTATTTTGAACAAAAATTTATTTTTGAAAACACACGTTGTAAAATGTATATAGTTCGTAACCCTTATATTAGTTTCACATGAATACTATATAATAGTTGTCTATGTGATAACTATAGTGTGATTGTTCATAGTTGTGTTGAATATTGTGCGATTACCACTGAATTATCCATCTTGAAAATATGAATTAGAGAAGAACAACACATTTTTAAAGCATGTTTCTAATTGTGAGAGAATATTGTTATATTCGGATGAAATATAAATATAAATTTTATATATTGATTTCTATTTGAAAAGTTCCAGGAACGTAGTTCCCTTTTTATTATTCTTTTAGATGTTAATTTTTCCTACAAATATATTCTGTATAAACAACGAATAAAATATATAAATATGACGAATAAAAATGAATAAATATTTATTTATGAATGATAAATATATTCTCGAATATCAATTTAAATAATATCAATTATATTCAAATATATATTATTAATAATATTTATTTTTTTAATAAACTTCATAAATACAATAAATTATTAATTAATTATCATTATCTTAATTTTGTTCATTTTAAGTTCAAACATTTTTTCTTGCAATTTTGAAAAATATATAATTTGGTTACATAAAATGTATTTTATGTTTTAGAGATACCCAATCATATAAAAGGTAAGTTGTATATTTATAAGAGTTATCATTTTTGAGAAGAAATATAATTATGATTTATGTATATATTTTTTTTATTTCTATATTCGTCTTTACTTCTGAAGATGTTTAAAACAAACAAATATACAAGTTTTCTGAGAATTAAAATATTTATTAATTCTTATTTGACATTCAATTTAATATCTTTTGAACATTCCGTTAGATTTTGATCAAAATTTTATTAGAAATATTTGTGTGTTTATATATTCATATTTCTCAATTTAAAATTTTTGTAGGTTCAAAGAAAACAATAGCAGGTAAGTTAGAACAGCAAATTGTATATAGTGACATATCCCTATATGGAATATATTTGAACGTTTTAGGTAAATATATTTTCTATATTATTGAATACTTATGACTTTTATTTATTAATTATTATTTCTTTTTTATTGTTACAAAAGCACGAAGTCCAAAGGACTATTGTGCTGTGCTAGTATTATTTACATATATATGATTAAATATTTACACGATGGATTAGTATTGTTTTGTAAATTATTGTACAAATAGTTCTAAACTTAACAAAGTTCTCATAATATAGAGTATATACACAAAGAGAATTCGGTAATGTTTCAAAGTATCTACATACAATTTGATTAGTCAAAGGGCAAGTTAAAAGAAGATGCTAAAAACTTAAGACTTACGACACCTACGAATAACGATTTAATTCTCTCTCATGAAAGTTTTGTTAATTTGAATGTACAATTCCTTCTAATTGACCATTTTATGATATATTTTATATTTTCATTTTAATATTTCATCACATCAAAAATTAATAAATTATTTTAAATTTCATAATAATCAACTATTATTGTAATTTCTAAAAATTAAATGGTTTTGATCTAGAAATAATCATTAAATTTGGTGAGTATCTCATGATACAATTTCTATCGTTATTATCAATAAATTATATATATTTTCTATATAATATTATAAATATAAGAATTTCATATGAAATACATATGTTCAAAATTAACACAAAGCAATAACGCGCCTATCTACAGGGTGTACCAGGTAAATTGGGAATTCCAACAATGGTATTTTAACTGAAATTTTTTGCAAGTAAAAATTAAAATATCCGAATGAAATTTGACACAGTAGTAGGTAAAAGGGTATAGTTTTTATTTATTCAATGTAGTTTCCATTATTAGCTACAACAGTCTCGAGGCGAGTGCGGAATGAAG
Source organism: Cordylochernes scorpioides (assembly GCA_030710605.1). Classification (NCBI taxonomy): domain Eukaryota; kingdom Metazoa; phylum Arthropoda; class Arachnida; order Pseudoscorpiones; family Chernetidae; genus Cordylochernes; species Cordylochernes scorpioides. The sequence goes on from CP092874.1 coordinate 2,832,399, forward strand.
CACAGGCCTTGGCGACGATGACCTTGTCCATTTGGGTCATCACCGTGTGAACTGCTTTCTTGACAGACTGGATGGTGGTATGAGGAGCTTTGTTGACATCTCTTTCAACAACGCCCCATACATAGTAGTCGAGGGGATTGCAATCTGGAGAATTAGGGGGCCAAATATCAGGACCCCAGTGACTAGGGACGTTAAGTGTCAGCCACGATTGTGTCTTTTTTGCCTTATGGGCTGGAGCTGAGTCCTGTTGGAAGACATACTTCCTTCCTGCGGCCACCATGTCCATCCAAGGCTTCACAACGGTCTCCAGAACATTGATGTAGGTGTCAGCGTTCATCCTAAGGCCCTTCTCAAAGAAATGGGGAGGCATGACATCACTTTCACTGCTGATAACGCCAAGGACCATTACGGAGGCAGGAAATTTCGTGTGCATCACGACAGGTATCTCTGAGGGGTCTTTACAGATCCAGCGATCATTCCTGGGATTTACCTTTTGGTCCACGTCAAAGTTCTTTTCGTCAGAGAAGAACCTTAGCATGCCAAAAGAGTCGTGAGGAGGGCAGCAGCCTTTCCTTTTCTGTTATTCTTCATATTCTCAGTCAGCAACTGACCTTTCCGAAGGGCATAAGACTTGAGACCAAGGTCCTCATGGATAGTTCTGACAATTGTCATAGAGCCAACGTCCATTTCCTTGGCTATGGCCCTCATGCTCTTCCCAGGGTTTCCATCAATCTTCTCCTTGACATTTTTGACAAATTCTTCGCCTCTTACCCTGTCCGATCGACGCGAGTGCTTTTTCCTTGTAGCTATCCCCTCTTTGTTACTGTCGGCCTCATCAAACTGCTTCTTGACGCGATAAATAGTGGTTTTGGGCAACTTAAGAAAATCCACTATCTCTTTGGGGCTCCTTCCGGCGCGCAGAGCAACGATGATGGCAGCTCGATTTTCAAATTCTCGGTTACTCTTCATCACTACACTGCGCACACACGTACTGTTGCATTTTACATGAATATGGCTACGTAATGAAAAAAAAAACAAGTTTTTAATCTCAAGTAGTTTTTGTTTTATGGACTGTCAAAGTTAGTCCCAATTTACCTGGTACACCCTGTATACATATAAAATGAAAGGATTTAAAAGCACGAATGTTTCTTTTATACATAATACAAATTTCTACTGCCCTTACTGCAATGAAAAAATATATTGGGAGGGCTTGGCTCATCAGTGGTGAACCCTTTCAGTGGTTTCGCCAATTTGGTTCACCACTGATGAGCCAAGCCCTCCCAATATATTTTTCATTGCAGTAAGGGCAGTAGAAATTTGTATTATGTATAAAAGAAACATTCGTGCTTTTAAATACTTTCATCTTATATGTATAGATGGCGTGTTATTGCTTTGTATTAATTTATGTCTAACTGACCTTGTCTTTATTGTTTGCTGAAGAGCATTGCTCGATGCAAATATTTGAATGCAATTCTACTGTCCCCTATAAGCTTATGTCCATAGTTTTCTTGAAAACCATTTCTGAGATTCCATCCTTCAGTGCTGCGTATATAAGCAGAATCGTCCAATACAGTATTAGAGCTCTGAGAAGCGGTCTGGTGGATTAAATTGGCGAAACCGATGGGAGGGTTCACCACTGTTGAGCCAAGCCCTCCCAATATATTTTTTCATTGCAGTAAGGGCAGTAGAAATTTGTATTATGTATAAAGGAAACATTCGTGCTATTAAATCCTTTTATTTTATACTAGACGAATGGCCCGGGCAACGCCCGGGGTTTACCCGAGTGCGAATATATTTTTAAAACGTTGTCTTGGGTGGTCGCTATTGACAGGGTGGTCTGTATAAACAGGTGGATGTATCACACAGCTGATAACAGGGTTGTCTAGAGTGGTCGCTATAGACAGGGTGGTCTGTATAGACAGGTGGATGTATCACACTGCTGATAACAGGGTTGCCTAAGGTGACCGCTATAGACAGGGTGGTCTGTATAGACAGGTGAATGTAACACACTGCTGATAACAGGGTTGCCTAAAGTGACCGCTATAGACAGGGTGGTCTGTATAGACAGGTGAATGTAACACACTGATGATAACAGGGTTGTCTAGAGTGGCCGCTATAGACAGGTGTATGTATCACACTGCTGATAACAGGGTTGCCTAAGGTGACCGCTATAGACATGGTGGTCTGTATAGACAGGTGGATATAGCACACTGCTGATAACAGGGTTTTCTAGAGTGGCCGCTATAGACAGGTGTATGTATCGCACAGCTGAAAACAGGGTTGTCTAGAGGGGGGCAGGGAGGCCACGTGTTCGCTGGCAGCCAATGGGCGCGCATTCTATCCGTGAGCTTCAGACATACAGACAAACAGACAAACAGAAAGAATAAGGCAAATATATAAGTAGATATATATATGTTCAAAATATTTAATATTTATCAATATTTTTGTCTATGAAATATTTACATCTTAATATGAAAACTCAATAATAGCAAACCAAAATAATATCAGATTAATTATTTGAATTAATTTTATTTTCACATATGGAACAATGAATTATATTTAATATGATGAGGTAAAAATATAAATTTTATGCTCCTACTCCTAATATAAATTTTAGAAATCACTTATAAATACATTTTTCGCAAATTCGTGTTCATTGAATATTTATAATTAAATTTTTCATAACTTTTGATATAAAAGAACTATAATCTTTAAAATTTATTTCTAGATATAAACTTTGGTATTTGAACATTAATTTTGATTGATAGTATATACAATTAATTATATTTGGTTAACTTATCTTTTTTAATTTTAGAAATATTACGAATAAAAGTCCGAAGTGAGTGATTTCAAATTATTTTATCTATATATAATACATTTGTAATATCATATATATTGATATTATAATTACGAATATAATTTTAACATACATTCAAAATATTAATGAAATTATTTTTTACTACCAGTTTTCATGCATATTTTGAAAACAAAGCTACAAATGCTTATTTACAAATATGTGTCTTTATTTAAATTTATATTATTATAGTATTTATTTTATTATAATTATATTATTAATATTTATTATAATTATATATATTATATAATTTATATTAATATATTATTATATATTTATTATAGTACTCGCTTGTTCGGCGGTACATATACTGAAATTGGAACGATACAGAGAAGATTAGCATGGCCCCTGCGCAAGGATGACACGCAAAATCGTGAAGCGTTCCATATTTAAATTTATATTAGAGAGATTCAGAATATTTGAATATCAATATTTAATTTTATATAACCATCGATAAGAAATAGTTTACCTTTCTAAAATAATATATAATTATGAATATTCATTGAATGTTTATGATAACTTTAAAATATATTTTTTTCAGAACCAAAACCAGGTAAGTTTTTAATCAAAATTTGAATACTAATTTTTCTCATATTATAAAATAACAATTTCACCCAAAGTAATACATACTTCGTAATATTCGACGAAAAATGCATTCTTTCATTTCATATATCAATGTTTAATTAAAAAAGCATATATTGGATATATTATTTTTTAATTAAAGATATATTTATGAATTGCACTTTTTTTTCAAAACTATATATCAATATCTTACAGGCAAACTTTTCATCGTTTTAATCAATTTGTAAAAAAACATACAATTATGTTTATTATTTATAAATTATTTTATTTTTACCCGTAAATGTGAACATAAAAAAGGGTGAAATTTGGGTATTTTAAAAATAGATTTGAGCATATATACCTTGTTTGTATATTCTCGAAAATTTATTGAGAAATTATATTAAATATTATTGACAATAAAAATGACATTTTCGAATAAAATAATTAATAGAACTATAGAGATTGGAATAAATTTAAATTCATTATGAAACTTCATTTATAAAATATACAATGTGTCTAGATATCACAAGTGAAATATCAAGTAAGTCAATATCATTTTATCTCTATATCTTTAATGTTATTTCAAATATATACATCTTATATAAAACTTTTATTTAATTTTAAAATTATAATTCCCAGAATAAAATACTCGGTAGGGTCGACCGCCAGAAGTCGCTGCTTTCCCTATATAAAAATCATTATTGTTGTTTTCCGTTGGCAGGCTCAGCTCAAACCTTTTGTAATTATGTAAATAATATTTTGTTTTCCTTATTCTACTCGCCTTAAGTCAGGCAGTACTTTATCAAATTCTGTTTTTTACTATATTCCTCAAGCTCAATTAAAGCTAATTCTGATCTAAACTATTTTTATTATTATTACCACGATTGCAATATCAAAAAACATATTCATGGATCAAGCAAATGATCAATAATTCTATAAATAATATTAAAAAAAAAAAACAGAAGAAAATATAATTTTATATAATATACACATAATGAACAGGCCATATATTGAATAGAAAAAAAATGTCAATTATACATTTGCCTGAACGCTAACTTCAACGTATATATTCTGTACCATTTACAATATAATCTCAAATAAAACAGGATGTTAAAGCTTTCTTAATTTATTATTCGGAGCAAACATGTAAACGTACTTTCTGAATCTCATAATATAATATCTATAAGTTATTCTACTTCTCGTGGAAACTAATATGCCTACATTTCTTTATTTTAAATACTTGAAAACACTAGATATTTTTATTTCAGAAATTTTAAAATCCATTTTCAAACAATAGGTGAATATCGTTTTGAAATATATATCAATCAATAAACATATATAATTGTTTTGAAAATAGAGCAATCCATATTTAATTCATTAGATAATAAAAGGGCATATATTGGATTCAATAAAATAAACAATTTGTATACAAAAATGTAATGCCTTGATAAAGGTTGGCGTTCAGCCAGCCGAAATATTAGCAAAATAAATATTATATTAAATCCAATATATGCCTTTTTATATAATTGTAAAAATATAGTACAAATGTGATATTGTACTGGGATAATTTGCATAAATTAATAAATATAACAACTCTCAGTTGCACGATAAGGATATGTCTTTTTCTTTCATTATATATAATTGCATTTAGTTATATAAAATATTCAACGTTTGCAACCTCTCAAAACAATTTTAATACCCTTTTTTTAAATATATTTTTATTTCTTCTCTCACTATATGTGCATGTTTTATGTATTTGTTCAAAATAATTTGATGAAATACAGGATGTATGAAAGAATTTTCAGGTAAGTACAACATGCCAATATATTTGGCAAAATATATTTTAATATTTACTATAAGAGGTGTATATAAAGAATATATTATATGATTGTATATATTCTATGCAGTTAAATTTTATAAATAAAAACATATTTTATTATAAATTATATATATTAATTAAAGAAAGGATTTATATTTATATAAATCAGCTATGATTGTTTTTTTAAATATTCAACTCTGAAAAAATAAAAGATAAACAGAAAAATATTAAATAATCTATATATATTAATTTTCCATCTAAGTAATAAAGTTGATAAGTATAAGGGAGTGGTTAAAATTATGGTAAATAAGTATTATACGAAAAAATGAATATTAAACTTGAAAACATGGCAAGAACAATACCAACTTCAATTTTTATAATTTAAAAGATCTACTTACAAAAACATTTAGAAGCCCAAATAGGAGAATACATTTCATAATAAAATTTTGAAAGGTAAATTATTCTGCTTTTAACTATTTAAGAAAGTATGATATTTATTTAAAATATTCAACATATTATCTCTTAGCTCTATTTATGAAAGATAAATTCGAAGTATATGAGTTATAAAAATTCAAATATTTTAGACAATATTTATGATCATAAAGTATTTTATATAATCAGAATTATTTTAAATTTATTTAAATGAATCAACATTTTTTCTAAATTTATTTGCAATATCTTGAACCTATATCGATATAAAATATCAATTTCGTGAATCTGATTGCGCCATTGATAATTAAATTTTGTTTATAAATTGATTATAGATATTTTATTGTTTAATTTGGTATTTGGATATGATTCCTGAATGTAAAATATTTTTCTTTGAGAATCTGGTTGGCATCCTGTTTTATGCTGATATTTGTTTTTAAGTAATTTTAAGCTTTAAATATTGATGTGATATTTGTGCCTTATTATTATGATATCTATATTTTATTGATATATTTTTTTATTTATTATATATATAATTTATTATATAAAACTTTGTACAGTTTATATTTATTTAATTTCTCCTTTGTTTAGAGTTCCTTGAAGAATGGTGTAAGTGAAATTTAAATATAAATAAATTAATTCAAAATAAATGTAATGTATAATATAATATTTATTTTTATTCAACAACTTCTAAATTTGAAAAATATATTGATTAATAATTCTACTTTTTATTATTTTGAAAATAGAGCAATCCATCAATAAATCTTTAATTAAAAAGGCATATATTGGATCAAAATATCATTTATTTTACCAATATTTCAGTTGGCTGAACGCCAACTATTATCAAGGTGTTATAACATTTCAAAGTGTGTCAACAAGAAACTCAGCGCCACATAATGTCAACAGCAGTTTGTTGTTGACACAATTTAAAATGGTATAACACCTTGATAAAGGTTGGCGTTGAGCCAACTGAAATATTGGTAAAATTAATGATATTTTCATCAAATATATGCCTTTTTAATTAAAATATTCTACATAATATAATATGTTTTCAAATAGTATTAACAATTTGAAAGAATATTTTTCATTTTTATTAAATATCAATAATTGAAATCACCTTCAACTTTATATATATATATTCTTTCTATTTATTACTTTTATATGTTAGAGAAAATATTAAGCGTTCTATTCAATATTTCTTATAACTAATTTATTATTTATAAATACTAATTGTTATGTATTGACCATTTCAGTAATAATAAAGAAGAAGAAAGGTATATCTACTTTCAAGTATATTTATATATATTATATATAATCTAAAATGCAATTATTTTATTTTTAAAAAACATATATTTTATTTTCATTCATTGACTGTTATACATTTTTATCATATATTTTAGAACATAACACTTTGAATATTGTTTTAAATATGTATAGTTAACCTACCTATTTTTTAAAATCACGAATATAGAATTCAACTTATAAATTCTATATTACTGTGAAAAATAATTTTATGTGTAATTTACTTCAAGTAATTCAAAATAAAAACTACTTGATGGGTGAATAATATATTTCCTATTTTTCACGACTGCACCTACAATTCTATCTTTTTCAACAATATATATATTAATACCTAAATCTTTAAATATCATCATCTATACAAGTAAATAAAAGTTGCTAATGAATTTTATCACTGGCAGACAAATATCAAATAGATGTAATAGTTTATTTGTATTTATTCCAAAATATATTGGTCAAATTACCTTTAGTTGATATTTATTTAGACAGATGGCGTAAACAACTAGAAACTCTAGTTGTACATTTAAAACAGGAGGTGTTTATTTACTTTATATATCATCCACTGTTTTTTATTTACTATATATTTCGAATACTCTCTCTAGTTAAAGAGTGCAGAATCAAACTCAATTCAACATATTTAAACATAGGTGCACATACAGTTAAAGAAGTCGTTAAAAGCTACCCACCATGATTATAATGGCCTGTACCAGGTTTACTAAGAATATTAAAATTAGGAAAGATTTATTTCTCTAATAATATATTTTATAATCTCTCACGTCAAATACTTAAAATCTAGAATCGAAATGGCCAATCTTTTCTTCTCTGTCTCTTTTCTCATGTTTTAACTAATTTCGATAATATTTTGTAAATATTAAAGTTGATAGGTTATTCTAGAAGAAATCTGATAGAATTATGTATATTTATGTTCAAAAGAAACATTCATGCCTTAATGCTTCCATTTTTCTTAAAACAACTTATAATTCATTAATTTTATTCCAATTTTATAACCTCTGTGAAATCTTTAGAAAAAAATAATAAAGCCTCCGAGGTTGCGTTTCTTTCTTTAAAACGTTTAATAATGCTCAAGCTTTCGGGTATGGTGGCCCTTCTACAGGAGCAACGCAAATGGTAGTGAATCGTTAGCAGCTGATATATATTTACCTAAATCAGCTGCTAACGATTCACTACCATTTGCGTTGCTCCTGTAGAAGGGCCACCATACCCGAAAGCTTGAGCATTATTAAACGTTTTAAAGAAAGAAACGCAACCTCGGAGGCTTTATTATTTTGTCCTAAACATTTATTTTATATAAATTTTGATATATAATTTTTTTTATTGCATATATATATATATATATTATATTTTAATTTATATTTTAAAAGAAAATGGTGCTGGTGTTGAGATGAGATTGAGCAGTCGAGGCCTTTTGAATAAAGGAGATCAAACACTCCACTCTTGACGGGTGTATTTAGTAACTAATCGTCACAGTTTTACAAAATCAATGGTAATAATAATCTTGAGGAATCTTAATATGTAGAATACCTCAATATTGAAAGAAAAAACTTAATTAAAACAAAATATAGTAAATTTATAAATTGCCTAACAAAAACAAAAAAAGGTCTAACTAACTAAGCAAAAAAATAAAACAATATTTATATTTACATCCGCGCCGTCTGGACTTTTGGCGTCACAGAGTTCATCTATGAAATAAATAATTAAATATTAATAAAAATAAAATTATTTACAACATATATAAGAAAATAAAAATTAATATATATACAACATATTCGAAATTTCTGTGTTTATATTGTTGCGGATGTATGTAGTTTTCTTGATGTCGCTATTTTTTAATGTAAAAGAAAGAAATAATCAAAAATGTATGTCTTGTTAGCTTTTTATTTTTGACTCACTTCAGCCATTTTACAAAAAAACTTATGTAAACAATACCAAGTGATGATTATTTAAATAATATTCTATGAAAAGTTAAAGATGAAAACAATAATTATGAAATATTTACAGCACGTATCAATATAAATATTCATAACTATAGTTTGTAAAAACCAAAAAAAAAAAAAATGTATAACAGCTCACGTCTCAAAACTTACTCTACCTCTTTTTTTCAATGCTATAAACTAGTTGCACAAAGATTATTCTAGTTTTTATTTGACTATTATTATATACTAGACGAATGGCCCGGGCAACGCCCGGGGTTTACCCGAGTGCGAATATATTTTAAAAACGTTGACTTGGGTGGTCGCTATTAACAGAGTGGTCTGTATAGACAGGTGGATGTATCACACAGCTGATAACAGGGTTGTCTAGAGTGGTCGCTATAGACAGGGTGGTCTGTATAGACAGGTGGATGTATCACACTGCTGATAACAGGGTTGCCTAAGGTGACCGCTATAGACAGGGTGGTCTGTATAGACAGGCAGCTGATAACAGGGTTGTCTAGAGTGGTCGCTATAGTCAGGGTGGTCTGTATAGACAGGTTTATGAGAGAGGCAAACTTACATTAAAAAAAAATTAAAAAAAATAAAAAAATAAAATAAAATAAAATAAAAAAAATAAATTAAAAAAAATAAATAAAAAAATAAAAATAAAAATAAAAAAATAAAAAAATAAAATAAAAAAAATTAAAAAAAAAATTAAAAAAATAATAAAAAAATAAAAATAAAAATAAAAAAAAAATAAAAAAAAAATAAAATAAAATAAAATAAATAAAAAAAAAATAAATAAATAATAAAAAACAATAAATAAATAAAAATAAATAAAAAGAATATTACGCCTCTAAAATAGTTTTATAATTTGATAACAGATGGCGCTCTAGTACATCGTATCTACAGCCAATGAGCGCGCATTCTATCCGTGAGCTTCAGACAAACAAACAGACAGAATAAGGCAAATATATAAGTAGATGTTGCATTTTATTATTTTATAAAAAAGTTGATAATTCTAAATAAATTATGTAATAAATGAAAATATATATTGAATTTTCTGATTTGATTTCAGATAAAGAACCAGATATAATTTTGGGTATGTTTATATGTTTAACTATATTAATTGAATTTTAGTTGATGATGCAGTTTACAATATTTAATTTATTCTATATAGGAATTCAATGTGAATGGCGCTAAATATCAATTATTAAATTATTAATTCTGATATTAATAATGTGTCAGAGAAAATATTTTAACTTTGTATAATAGTATATTTCATTGATAATATTCTATAATCACGCTCACCAATTAAGTATATTTTATAAAAATTTAGAATAAACAGTATATTCGAGGAATACTAATATAGATTTAAAATAGATATCAAACTATAACGTGTAATGAAATACAATTATGTTCTAGAATTCTATATCAAATGGGGTAAGTATACAGAACAATAGTTTTATAACTTACATATTTATTTATATAAGAATTTATTCAATTATACATTCAAACATGAAAATAACCTGAAGAATATTTTTCAAAAATTTACCTAGTTTACCTATATTTGTGAAATAATACATAATAAAATGTATTTTCAATTTATGTAGATATTCTTTGGCTTTTATTTCATTTACTATATCTATTAAATATATTAGCATTCAGTATTTATACCTAGTCATCTAAATATTATTGTGTATTGTTGTTGTTGTGTGTGTTGTGTTTTGTGTTGTGTTTGATTCATAATATAAATTATATTAAATTATAAATAGCTTCACACAAAACCCTATAATGATAAACTTCTCATATTTCAAAAATATTGTTACCAACAAATTTGAAAAATAATAATTTTCAGGATTAGGAAAAACCAAGAAAGGTAAATATGTCGATATCACTTTTTAACTATATGCTCTATAATGTTAAATATTTTATTAATTTTTGAATCTATAAAATTTACTCAAAATATAAATTTCTATATTCTCTATAATATGTATTAATGAAGAAATACAATTTTAATACTTTGAATATATATTACGCCATGAATAAAAACATCCAATCTCTCAAAATCTAGATTTTCATTATATCTAAGTGTATAATATATATTAAAGTGTGTAATATATATATTCAAATATAGACAATATTATTTGAGTATATAATATAAAGTAAAATTGATTGTAATCTATATATATTTTATAATTTAAATTTTCATATTACATTAATAAAAATATATATAAATTTTCTATTCATATATCACAGTAAAATATCTTATATTTTCGTATTGTTACGATAGATCCTTCAAGTGAAACAGAAATTTCAATAAGTAAGTTGAAACTCAAATATCTATTAGAAGCTTTATTTATTCTAATATATATTTTGGATTTTAGAATATAATGGAATTAAGAAATTATATTTATTATCACGAGTGTTGCACGTGTATCACGAATTAATGCGATAAAAATACGTTGGGAGGGTTTGTCTCATCAATGACAACTCTGCCAGCTAGTTAATAACAATCAGACCATTTCAGATATATAGCAATACTTTATTAAACGAATTTGCATATTGAAGGAAGTTTTTAGTTAATGAAGGAGTTTTTTAATTAATGATTTTATTTAATCATACAAACATTACAATTATAACATAATATAAAGAAAGATATATATAATGGGAAATACAGCAATCAAAATATATATGTGCTATCGAACAATCAACAAACAACAGAGTAGTCCAATATCAATAAAATATATTCAATGATAATAAGCTTGGAAATTAAATCCAACAAAGCCCCCCTTTAATTTCAAGCTAAATATCTTGAAGGCTAATAGCTAAGCTGCTACGTCACAACGTGACGTCACGGCCTGTGGTGGCGCTACTTGCCTTTCCTTTGTTTACCGGAAAAAATGTTAACATTTAGGCCTAAATACCAAAGTAATATTATATACACACATTGATATCAAATAAAAATAACAATTTACACATCTTTTTACATTGAGTTGGTCTTATAATTAAATAAAGATAACAAATGGATTAATTTTTCCTTTGATAAAGCCTTTGTTAAAAAGTCAGAAATGTTGTCTTCAGTTTTTACATATTGAATGTCAAAAATATTATTTTTCAATTTCTCATGTAAAAAAGCAATAGATCTAACTAAATGATTAGATTTATCAGTTGTTTGACCAGACTTAGTCAAAAATATTGATGCTTTGTTATCACAAAATATTTGTATTTTAACAAAATTAGATGTAATTTCTTCAAAAAAAGTATTGGATGTAAATGGCCTTTTTTACAGTTTGAAGTAATCCACATATTTCGCTATCACAAGTTGAAAGATATGTGTTATTAATAGTCTTACTTGACCAAGAAATGAGATTTTTATCTAAATAAAAGGTTAATCCAGCAGTTGATCTTGCTGTATTGGATCTGCCACAAATCCATGATGCATCTGTGTAAGCCTTTAATTCGACATCTCCTTTAGTATATATTAATCCATACTGTTTACTTCCTTTTAAATACCTAAGAATTCTCTTAGCTGCACCCATGTGCATTTCTCTAGGGTTTTGATTATATCTGCTTAAAAGAGTAACTGCAAAGGCAATATCAGGCCTAGATTTAGTTGAGAGATAAAGCAAAGAGCCTATTAATTCTTGATATTGAGTCTTATTGACTTCCTTAGAGCTATTAAAATTATCTAAATTAGTGTTAGGATCTAATGGGGTTGAAATATGCTTGCAATCTTGCATGTTATATTTTTGTAAAATTTTATTTATGTAATTTTCCTGTTTTAAAATCAGTCTAACATCCTCTTTAATGATTTCACTGCCTAAAATGTTACAAGTTGTTAAACTTTCCTTTATTTTGAAGTGAATTCTTATTTTTTGTATTATATCATGCAAAATTTCAGGATTAGAATTAATGATTATCATATCATCAACATGCAGTCCTAAAAGTAAATGTGAATTGCCATTTCTAAAAGTAAAAACACATTTATCAGATTTAAGTTGTGTTAAACCTATTTCAAAAAGGTATTCTGTAAATGTTTCATACCATACCCTACCACTCTGTTTAAGTCCATACAATGCCTGATTTAGTATACATACAGAGGTCTTTTTCTTGTCATCCTGGTAGCCTGGAGGTTGGGTCATGTAGATGGTCTCTGAAAGTTTTCCATACAGGAATGCTGTTTCAACATCAAAGTGGTGAAATTCATATCCTGCCATTGTAGCATAGGCTAGAAGAGTTTTAAATGAATCTGTTTTCATCACTGGAGAAAAGGTTTCTGTGTAGTCTGTCCCATATTCCTGAGAGCAGCCCAACGCAACAAGTCTTGCTTTGTAGATCTCCTGATTGGTTTGAGGATCCATTTTCTTTGAAAATATCCATTTGGATTTTATTGCTTTAGCACCTTCAGGTAATTCAGTAAGGTCCCATACATGATGGTTCTGAAGAGAATGAATTTCCTTATCCATTGCTTGTTGCCACAAAGGTGAATCAGGATGATTAATTGCTTCTTCATAAGATGATGGTAGCAAGTTTCCATGGGAAAGCTTGAGTGCTCCTAGAGTTGGATCATAGGTGGGATCTTTGTCTTCATTGTCTTCAATAGGTTCATCATCTGAAGAAAGCTCATAGTAAAGTTTATCTTTCAAATTTGGTCTGAGATTGTAAGGAAGTTCAGAATGTTCATCTTGATTTTCAAGATCAGAATGAGAATGATCATCATGATTTTCTACTTCTTCAGAAGTTTCTGGGATAGTCTCTTCTGGAAATTTGTAAAGGAAATATTTTTGAGTGTCATCTGAATCATTTTTGTTTAGTATTTCCTTTCCTAATTTATTTCCAAGAAATTTAACATCTCTTGTTTCAATTACATTTTCATTTTCAGGATCAATTAGTCTCCAAGCCTTTCTTGTGCTTGAATATCCAACAAATATTCCAGCCTTGGCTGTAGGTTGAAATTTTCCTCTTTTGTGCTTGTGTACATAGTAGTAAGCTATGCATCCAAATATCTTTAGATGAGCTACAGTTGGCTTTCTATTTGAAAATCTCTCTTCAGGAGTTATCCATCCCAATTTTTACAAGGTGTTCTATTTTTCAAATAAGCAAAGGTTGACATTGTTTCTGCCCAATATTTCAATGGAAGTTGTGAGTCTATCAGCAAAGCTCTTGTTCCTTCAATCAGTGTTCTGTTATACCTTTCTGAGATACCATTTTGTTGGGGTGTGTAAACATTTGTCAGTTGGTGCTTTATGCCTTTACCTTTTAAATATTGAGTCATTTGATCATTTGTGAATTCTTTTCCATTATCTGATCTTAATTGTTTGACTTTGATTTATTTTTCCTTTTCAATTTCTTCAATGAAAGATCTGATGATGTCAAAAGTTTCCAATTTGGATGAGAGAAATTCTACAAATATTTTTCTAGAAAAGTCATCAACAAGTGTTAATACATATTTAGCACCTCCAATTGATTCCTCTTGAATAGGTCCAATCAAATCAATATGTATTAAGTCCAATGGTCTAGTAGATTGAGGATATAAGACTGGTTTGAAGGGTGTTCTAGGATGTTTGGCCTGAATACAAACTTGACAAGTGTCCATATTCTGGGATTGGGTATTGAAATTGTGAGCTGAATTATTCTTCAACATTTGCTTCATGTATTCTTCATTTAGGTGTCCCAATCTTTTGTGCCAATCATTCCAGGTATGAAGAGTAGCCTTTAAAGCCTGTGATGGAATTTCTTCTGGTGCTGATGTTTTGATTATGTAGAAATCATTTATTCTTTGGGCCATCAAAATTTCCTCTCCATCTTCCTCCATTATATGTCCTCCATCCTTATCAAAAAGTACTTTTTTATTGTCATCTACCAGTTTGTTAACAGACATTAAGTTACCTGACAATTTTTCAACATATAGGACATCATTAAGCCTAATCAACTTATTCTGTCCTTCAATTTCAATTGCTCCTTCTGCATTGGATATTATTTCAGAGTCATCTGCAAGTTTTATTGTTTTGTGAACCTCTCTTTCTTCCTTTAATAGATCTCTATTTGATGTCATGTGACAGTTAGCCCCACTATCAATTACCCATTCTTCAGGTTGTTGAGTAGTTTCATATTCTTTGATGTTGGACACATGTTCCTTAGGTTGCAAATTTACAAATTTTGCCTTATTTTGATGTTCAGGTTTATTCTTTGAGGTTTGTTTATTTTCACCCCCTCTTTTATTTTTAGGATTATGCCAACATTCTATAGCCTTGTGGCCAGGCTTAGCACAAATGAAACAAATAGGCTTATTACCATTTCTATTTTTGTGGAAATGCTTACTGTTTTGAGAAAGATTCTATATGTATTGTATTGAATGCTTTGGAATTTCCTTCCTTTTCTTCATGAGTGAATCTTTCATGGTATAGTTTTAAGTAATTTTTAAGATCAGAAATGCTTACCTTCATTTGGGAATTCAGTTGAAGTGCAACAAGGTTGTACTTTTGGGGTAGTCCTCTGATCACTGAAGTGGTGAATTCTTGATCTTCTATCTCTGCACCAAGGTTTCTTGCTTGTTCCAATAGCTTCTCTGATCTGTATAGATATTCTTCCCAATTTTCTTCTTTCTTCATTGTCAATCTTGAAACGTCGTTTCGGGCCTCAATTTATTTATTTATCAATTGCAGAGTACACGCTATATCCACAATTCGGATATTTGCGCGTGAAATATAAACATTTAAATGAAAGACACAAAAGAAAAGTAGTTAAGAAGATATATACATATTTACATATCAGTATGCAAATTGATTACATTAGTAATCACTTAACTAGCTAAATACATTCTGCAAAATTTGTTGAATCTTTGGTATATGTCCTTAGTGGAGACCAGATGTTGCAAATTTATGGGAAGTTGATTTAGTTCCCTAAGATCAGCGGTCAGCGGGCAGTCAGTTAATAAGTGTCTGGGGTTCTGTTCTTCGCCTCCACACGAGCATCCAGGTGATTCAGCTTTGCCAATTTTAAACAGGTATGAATTGAAGTCGCCATGTCCAGTGAGGAATTGCACATTATAGAAGTTAGGTTTAATAAAATTAGGAATTTTTGGGCCACTGAAGAAACTTTTGAAATTTTCATTGGTCGCTTCGTAATATTCCTGCTGTTTCTGGTTTATAAAGTTAGAAATTATGATTATTTTTGCTGGGACAAATCGGTTGTAATCTATATTTATTTTCAATATATTTGATTCAATGAAGTGAGTGAGCTTTGGAGTTCTAGCAATGATATGCGTACAATTTGACGATGTTGTATTGTATGCTTGTATACCATGTTTGAGAATTTTATACTGTAGCGAGTTTAATTTGTCTTTGGCTTTTTTTGGGATGAATTGGTACCATATCGTAGATCCGTATATTATTGTATTTCTAAATAGTGTTTTGTACAGTACAATTCTCCTTTTGCTGTCAAGACCCCAGGCCTTCTTTGTTAATCCTAATAGATATCCACTTGCTCTGGTTGTTTTCGTGATAGTATCATCAATGTGCGGCATAAAATCAAGTTTATTCTTATTTCTGTGGTTTTTGACGGTTATTCCCAAAATTTTTACCCTATCTACCGGAATAATGGTATTGTTATTCAAAGTTATTGTAAATTTTTTATTATTGAACAAAGGCAAAACCTTCGTTTTCTCCTTGGATATTCTTAATTTGCTGCTTTCACACCAATTTGTTATTTTTCTCATTATGCTTCCTATTGTATTTTCAAGTTCTATTAGGTTTTTATTCCAACATATCACCGTAATATCATCTGCGTATCCGATATTTTCACTATTCGGCTCAGTATACTTGCATAGTAAATCGTTCATGATTATATTCCATATTGTAGGGGAAATAGGTCCTCCCTGCGGGCATCCTTTGCTTAGTGTTTTTTGAACTTCAATTGATGTGTATCTGTATCTTATTTTCCTATTATCAAAATATGACTTGAAAAGTTTAACAATAGATGCATTTACATTATCTTCATCGATTCTTTCTAGCACCATTGGCCACCATGCATTATCAAATGCTCCACTGATGTCGATTGTTATAATGGCCGTAAATTCCTTAGCTTTGTGGTCTAAAGCAGTTTTGACAATGTCAGTTAGCGCTGTTATTGTTGATCGTGATTTTGTAAATCCGTGTTGACGATTACTGAACATCTTATTTTCTTCATAGTGTTTGATTATTTTATTGTTAATAATTTTTTCAAAGATTTAGAAATGTTTGAGTTCAAACATAAGGGTCTGTAGTTCTTATACTCGCCGTAGTCAGCTTTACCTGGCTTTGGGATAACCAACACTTCTGCTTTCTTCCACTCATTTGGGAAGTAGCTCATATCCAAACACTTCTGAAACAGCTTGGTCAAGAGCGGAGCGATAAGGTGTTTAGTATGCAATATCATATTATTAGATATATGGTCAGTTCCAGGAGATTTCCTTGGGTTTAATTTATCAATTATATCATTTATTTCCTTCATTGTGACTACTATATTTGCTGTATTCAAAAGCTTTGGTTTATAGTTTCTTATTTCTTTATGTAAATTCGTGTCATCGTTGAGGCTGTCATCAGGAAAGAGACAAGCTAACAAGCCCTCGGTTCTCTGCAACCGCTCATGATATGTATTTGTTTCCAATATTTGTATTTGCTTGTCAGGTGTTCCTTTAAATTTTTTGTATATTCTATATAAATTTCCAAAAGGATTGTTTGAATTATTTTCTTCCAGAAAAGTTCTCCATGAAATTCTTTTTGCTTTCTTAATTTCACGTATATATTTATTTCGTGTATTTTTGAACAATTCAGCAATATAACGTGGAGGATTAGGATTTCGGTAATATAAGTTTCTTATATAGTGAAAGTTATTTTTCATAATTTCCAGTTCTGCATTCCACCAGTTGTTCGCTCTACCTCTCATAGAGTTGTTTTCCCTAATTCTTAATGTTGAGTAGGCAGATTCAATTAAGATATTTGTAATTTCTCTTATTGTTTGATCTATCATCTCTGGTGTAGAAGCATTTTCTATATAGTTTTTAATCTTTTTAATCTTCTCATGGTCAGTTCCATCCACGCTCTGAGTGTATTGACTCCAGTCAACTCCCCGCTCATTGAATTTCCAATTTGAATAAGAAGTGATTGTGGAGAATTGATCATCTATACAGACATCAAATGTTATTGCCTTGTGGTCAGATATTTGAGAGATTTGTTTAGAGCTCCAGTTTCTAATATTGCTAATTGCCCGTCTATTTGTTAACGTTAAATCGATTATGCTCGCATTTCGGCATGTTGGAGTTTTGACATTATGTATCGTTAAGTTTAAATCGTCTATTTGTGGTGTTAGTTTATGACCATTGTAGTTTTTCTTCGAGTCAAACCATAGTGGATCTCTTGCGTTGAAGTCTCCACATATGACCACTGGTAAATCTTCGTACTCATTACTTAGTTGTCTTAAGAATATTGTATGTTCGTTTTTCATAGAGTTTGGTTGTATATATATATTTGAGATTATGACTTTTTTAGTTGAGGTATAAATCATAATTGTTGTTGCAAATGTGTTTGTATATTTTTTGATTAGTTTAGTCTGAAGAAAGGCATTATTTATAATGATTGCTGTATTGACATTTCGGAAGTTTTCCAGTGAAACTTTTTCGCGGACCATGAGTATATTACTTCATCATTTATTGTGTATGGTTCCTGTATTAAAATTATATCAGCCTCCGTAAAGTCTTTGGAAGCGCGGAGTTCATTAATACATGCAATGCTTTTTCTGGTGTTTTGTTGGACAACTTTGACTTTATTAATTTGTATGGTATCTAAGTACGTGCCCCGTTTGTTTACTGCTCCAAGCGTATTATTCATTTTTATATTGTGGTTCAGTAGTTGTGTAGGCAGTTTTTTGTATCGTATACTCAATTTGTTTAGCATATATCGGGCAGTCTTTGGAGTTTGGTTTATGATCTTGATTTCCATTTTTAAAGTATGGGGTGTTTCGTGCAATTGCAACACTTAATGCTGCCAGAGCAAAGATGCTGACCTTCCTGGCCACATTTGACACATTTTTTTCAAATTAGGGCAGTTGTTTGTACGATGCTTAGGGTTAAATTCAAAGCAATTTTGACATTGGCTAACCAGTATTTTATCTCTCACCTCACAGCGTTGTATGTCTGTGTAAACTTTACCAGTTTTCTTTTATATTTGGTATACTTGTGTAGAGACTCTCAGCACGATGTCTTGTTCCTGCCTATTAGATTTGATCGGAAAAAGAACCTTTATATGATCTTGTAGGTTGTCAAGCTCCGGATTCATATTGCATAATATAGTTGGCAGATTGGTTATATCAGTTATTTTATTGACAGATTTGATAAGTATATTTGGGTCTCTTAGTTTTGGTTTGTATACCTTGCTTATTTTATTAATTTCGTCTGTATTTTTGAAACTTTCTAGAAGCTGGTCAATATCTTCCTCATTAGAAGATTTAATGATTGTACCATTTTTCGTATTTATTATGTTTGTTATTTTAGCTTTGTTACCTTCCTGCCGTAAAAGTTTTATTTTTTCGCTTACCAGTTGATGAATGCCTGATACGTTTAGATTGTTATTTGCTGAAATAATCAAAGTTTTCTCTTCATTTATATATCCGTCTTTCTGTATTGATTTTCCTATTTTATTTTAAACCATATCTGCATAAGTATCCTTAGTTGTGCTTTTTGAAGCAAATTTACGTAGTTCATTTTTTATTTCATCTAAATTAGTTTGCAGACATCCTTCAATTTTTGAAACATTTTCATCAAGTTTAATTAGTTCACATACGCTATCTTTTATTTGTTTAATAGTTCCTTTTAAATAACCAATATCCTCTTTGCAAAGATTTTTCCTATTGCTATCATATTTGTCAGAAAAATACTTAAATATTTCATCCAAACGATTTAAAATTAATGAGTTCATATCTCATTCTAGCTATGAATCTCCGCAATAGATAACGATCAAAAGGAAAAGTTGATATTTTCTTGCTAATAAGAACTGAAAAGAAAGAACAAAAGATCAGTAAAGTAAATTATACTCAGCTTGAGTAGCGAAGAGCGATGCAAAACACGTCCGCTCAGGCTCAGGCAGATGCCTTTCGGGCCTCAATGATCTTTTTCTTTTTATCTCCTTCATATCTTTCATGTAGCGCTATCCAAATATCTTTGCTTGTTTTGCAATTTAATATTAAGGCGACTAAGGAGTCAGTCATTGCACATGTGATGATTCCTTTAGCTTGAGCATCTTTCTTCTTCCATTCTTTGAATTTAACTTCATCTTCTGGTGGATCACCTTCCAAAAGGTCGTCCAATTCTTTGCCTTCTAAAATTGATACGATCCTAAATTTCCAAGAAGCGAAGTTTTTTCCGTCAAATTTGGGAACTTGCACACTATTCTCCATTTTCTGAAGATGTGTATATCTTACCTTTTCGGTAAATTTGATTTATTTTCAAGAATGTTGACGCTCGAGTTAAGCCTTTTTTATTTGCGCGGTGGGAGAAGTGCTCGGCCCATAACCATTGAAGGAAGTTTTTAGTTAATGAAGGAGTTTTTTAATTAATGATTTTATTTAATCATACAAACATTACAATTATAGCATAATATAAAGAAAGATATATATAATGGGAAATACAGCAATCAAAATATATATGTGCTATCGAACAATCAACAAACAACAGAGTAGTCCAATATCAATAAAATATATTCAATGATAATAAGCTTGGAAATTAAATACAACACATATATATGCCACGCTAAAGGGATAGCTGGTAGAGTTTAACCACTGATTAGCCAAATCATTCTAATATATTTTATGGAAGTGAGAGCAGTAGAAGTTTTTTTTAATAGAAAATTTGGGCTTTTATCAATTTTTATTATATATTTATTGAGGGTGTCTTTTGCCCTATGATCAATTTATACTATGCTGGGATTTTTGTCGGTTATAATGGAATGATAGACAATTAGAGATTTCCGGGTTGAATCCAGATTTGTTAATATGATGAAGAGAAAGATAGAGGACAGGACATTCAATAGAAAGTGAGGTTAACTAATAACTGGCTACAGTCCAAGGAGAAATCTGACAAATTGTCTGTCCCCAGTAAAACTATAACTTCCTTTTGAATAAAAGCAATTTATTAAAGGTGATTGTTAAATGTTTTCTGGTTATAAAGTACTTTAGAAAAGAAACAAGGAAAAAAAAACAATCGATTTTTCTAAAGATACTTCGGCCAGCAAATCTTTTTTTCGCTCCTGACGAAGACAAGAAATTTTTGACGTAACGTCGAGATAATAAAAAGATTTACTGGTCGATGTATCTTTGATTTTAAGAACTATGAATTTCGGCCAGGCAACCTATATCTTTAGGATATTGATGTTGTTATTGAGGCCTAATATCCTTATTATCTTTTTTTTTACTACAATTGGAATGATTACTAAATAAAATATATACACAAAGGGGTGTTTATATAGATTAAATCTATGAAATATGAGTAATAGAGAATAATTTTATCGCCATAGGCTTTTAATCCTTATTAGAAATTATATTCTGCAATTCCTCTTCTTGTAATATATTTTTTTACAAACAACAAAAGCCTTTATTTAGGGCATTCCGCCCCATACAGGATTCGCCGTATTTACACATCAACAAGAGGAGAGGGAAGAGGAAACATTTATGTACAAAATAAAGTTTGTCTCACATTCAGTTACCTATTTACAGATAGTTCATCCTCCAGTATCCTTTGCCCTGCATTCTTTCTCATGCGCCCAGCTTCTGTGCAGAACTTAAAGTATCTAACAATCAGTAATTCATCATTCAGAGCTGAAGAGAGAAGTTGACATATGCGATGGTATCTAAATTGAACAGAGTTAGGGCTTGGGAAAATTTCAGTACGTTTTTCTGTTAAGAGAGGGCATTGGAAGAAATAATGAACCAAATTATCATCCATGAGATCCTTACAAAGTAAACAATATATTTTAAAATATCGAATATAATCTTTTATACATATATTTCAAATATTCGGTATATATTGACTTTATAAAATTCATATCATTCAAAAATTGTTTAATTTTATACACTTATTATTTCTCATTTATTTTTTTCGAATATTCAAATACATGATATCCTTTTTTAAATGATATAATTTTATTATAATAAAACATTTTATAATTGAATAAATATATGACAAAATTCATTTCGGTTTTATAACGCTATCTGCTCATACACTTATGTATCTTTTGAGAATTTTTGTTAAAATATTTGAATCCGATAATTTTCCATTTGAGAAATAAAATTTCTCATAGTGTTAGTTTTTATATTGTTAATATAATCTTTGTCATATGTCAAAAAATTAAAAAGATAAAAATAGATTGCCTGAACAAATATTTGACAACAAAATATATTTGAATCTGAAAAAGTATAGGCATGAAACAAACATGTTACAATTATTTTTTTAAAGGTGGCAATCCTATGGAAATATAATTTTGAAAGATAAAATATTTTATTTTCTTTTACTACTCTCTCTCTCTCTCTCTCTCTCTCTCTTCAAAATAAGTAGATACATATTAATATTTCAATTTTGTATATATAGCTATCCGTAAAAAGATTGAAGGTAAGTTCCAAATTTTGTTTTTATTTTCAATGAAAAATTGTATTTACATTCAAATATTTTATCTGGAAAAAATAGTAAAGTTAAGGTCGTTATCTATAGTAATGGAATCATGTGTATTAAGGTGCAATTGTTTTATTCAAAAAAATTCTAATTTCTTCATTACAAAAGTTAAAATACAAAGTTGATACAAAGTCCTTTACAAATTTTATGGAATATTAAAGTATTGAAAATTAATAAATAATTACCGGTTGTGTTTTAGATCATAACAAAATATAATAAAATTTTTAAAATAATTTATTAATGAATGTCAATACAATATATATTCAAAATAGTATTTTATAACCATAAATGGTTATAAATTTTGAGGAATCATTTCTAAATTTATATTTCAAATTATCTAATTTGTTTGCTTAATGGTAAAATTTCAGTATATATTCTCTGAATTGTCAATATTAATAATTATATATTCAAATTATATTTTCAGAAATTATTAAAGAATGTGGTAAGTAGTGTCAACGTTTTTTTCTATAAGAAAATTAATTCACTTATTTGATAGAGAATATAGAAGTATTTATTTTATTTGTATATTAACCTGTATATTTACTTGTTTTTACATCTTAGATATATATTAAAATTTCAAATTAAAATATCACCATATAAACCTATTCAGGTAGCGAAATTTTGTTGTTCATTATAGTTAATATATTAATTACTCTTTGTAAAAATAATGAAATAGTTTTTTCATTATATATTTAATATTTTATTCGATAAAAATATGCGAGAGCTCAAAAATTATTATATAATAATTACTTGAAGTACTAATATATAGGTTCTCTCAGAAGCAATCCCTAATTATACATAACTCAATAATTACAGATTATTATTGTTCAATTTTTTAAACACACACACTCACAAATAAAAAATATAATATAATAGTAATATTCGAAATATTCTACAGTGTATACCTTACCTCAAGCGTTGAACCCGCGCTGTAAATCTGTTTGAAAATATGCTGAGGGGTTTCTTCTAAACTAGGGCTTCATGGCCCGTTTTACATCCTGTAGGTCTTCACTTCTTTTCCCTTCAGTTTTCATCATTAGGAAGAATAGAAATAAATCATTGTTCTTCCTTTCATAATATGGACGAAACTTTCTGAAAATTTGCTTTTGAACACACATCTTAAAAGGTATCATAAAAGGTTTCGAAACTGGGCTCTATTGGGGTTGTGGAACCGGTGACCAGCTCATTTGTCCAATAGTTACTATAGTGGGTAAGAAAGTGTACATTCGCCTAGAAAATCAATCAGTATCACACCTCTCATATCCCAAATGACAGATGACATCACCTTTTATCCATATTCTCACTTTACCTATATCAATTGTGGCTTTTTGCATACATATTTCTTCTCAGGTAAATTTCCTAAGCTGAACAACATTCCATTTCCCAAAATATTAAAACGCCTCTTTGTTTATAACTAGACTTCATACTTTTATTTTTAAGGTTTATTAAAACAAAATTGATAATCATTAGATAATGTTTGATTCAACAACAACAACAATAGCCTTTATTGGGCCCACGTGCCATACAGGATTCTCCCGGTAGGACAAAATAAATAAGTAACATATTAGCATCATAGTTAAATACAAATATTGGGTATTGAGATCGACAAATTATCGAGTTGGATCCGGTGTCTGTGCTAAAAATTTTTATTGAGCTGATTTCCAGTATTTATAAAAAGCGAATGCAAAGGGTCTGGATTTTACGACTTTTGCCATTAAAACATAAGGCGAATTGCTATTATAGCCGGTCTCTTGACGAAGAATTTCTATTTCTTCTTCCATTGCCGTGCAGTAGAACATGTAGTGTGGAAAATCGAGACTAAATTCACCGTTGCATGAGGTACATTTTATGGTCCTAGTTATTCTCTTTAAGTTTAGGGGGATATTGTCATTCAGATAGAGCTACATTGTAGGTGATGAATGAAAGTATTTATAGTGAGAGTAGAGTACTGATTTTCTTATTCTTACATAATCCATCTGCAAAGACTGATCGGTTGCCGTTCTAATAATTAGGGAGATGTATCTTTGTAGAATATTGAAATCTGTACATCCAAAAAGCCATGAGAAACCGGTGGTATTGAGTAGCACTGTTATACTTTTTACCAGTCCGATATTCTGTTTTGAAGAGATTGAAATATCCCACAAATGTGCTAAACAAATTGAAGGTAGCCTGCTGCCGTCCATTTTCAGAATTCTAGTCCAGAATTTTAAAGTTAGTTTTTTCACTGTGATATCAAGAGATTTTCTTCCTGTTTCGGCCCTCAAAATATAGCCCGGAGTATAGCTTGGAAGGCACAGAAAACATCTGAGAAAGGTATACTGGATTCTATCTAAGATTAAGGCATAATGTTTGATGATTCAACAACATAATATATTTTTAATTAAAAAGGCAAATATTATTCTATTTATGGATAAACAGGCCCTTCTTTGAAAATGCTTCTATTAATGATAATAAGAAAATTATTACAAAATTCAAAATCCTATATTCTCAAAAAAAAAAAAAATACAAAGGTTCCAGATCAAAATATTACTATTTAAATGGTTTTAAAATGTCTATTTTATAAATATGAATAGACAAATAGGTTCATAATACAAATTTATTTTAAAGTATATTTTAAATATAAGATACATTTTTTAAAATTACTAAGATTACATTTTAGATTTCCATTTTAGGTATACCTTATTATTTTCTCTATTTAAATTGTTCTTCTTTTCCTAATATGGTCGCAACTTGAAAACCCAATCTCGAATTTACCACCATAGATTCTATTTTACTTTATTATATAACTATTTAGGCAAAAACATTAATTTGATATTCGTTATTAATATTGGGCGTATATATAGGTTATATGAATAAAAAAGTAAGGAACCCACAAGTGGCCTAATTATAAATATATATATAATACAATATAATGCGGCTATCATTAAAGAACGAAGTTTAATATGTTTTACCGCAAATGTTTCTTTTTACAGAACGAAAACTCGTAATTTATAATTATTTAAAGGAAAATAACGACTATTCCTATCCTCAGGGATGAGGTATGAAAGGATGAATTGTGAATAAAAATGATGGACGGAAAGATAAAAGTGTCCAGGGATGGTACTTTTATTTTTCCGTTCATCATTACTCTTCATAATTCATCCTTTGTGTGGATACCCTACTTTATACCTAAGGATAGGAATGAGAAAAGGATGGCAAAGGGCCGTCGTGAAAAATCAACTAAACGTTGCTCTAACTTGTTCCGTGATATTTGTCAAACCCATTTTCTAGATAAAATAAGAATAGCAAAACATGAAACTATATAAAAAATAATGGTAGTTAATCACGCTATGTGACGCTGATTTAACCATCACACTAAATCAAATATTGTTCTAAGGGTTAAAAGGCTGAAATTCCTCCACTACATATTTTTAAATAATTTAATTTTTATAAATATTTCATACAATATATATACCATTTATCAGATTATAATTCGATTATATATTATTTTATTTATAGATTATGTGTTTATATTGAAAACTGTAATATATACCACTTTTTACTATATTATATTATAATAATGAATATTATGTGCCAATTCTCGCTTTTTTGTGGTATAGAAAAGATAACAGGAGATCGAGGTAAATATATTTTGAGTAGTAATTTAATATTATGTTATAGAAATATAGATGGTTTTATTCATGATAAAATTGTGAAAAAGGTATTAAAATTACAAATATATTCTCACAATGAGTATCTTTTTTATTTAAAAAACGAGAGCTTTCAAGCGTTTTTTAAATAAAAAAGATACTCATTGTGAGAATATATTTGTAATTTTAATAGATGGTTTTCCCCCCGCGAATTAGGGTTTTTTCTAAAGAAAATATTGTTCTCCCGACAAAATAGACACACGATCAAGGTGATAATGGTTCTTTATGCATTTCACAATACATAAATGGAATATTTTTTATTTACCAAAAAATAATTTTGATAACAATGTGTTTAGGTCAATTTTTTTTTCTGGAAAATAGAATAAAATTTCATATCAAGATGATTTTTTACATGAGAGCATGCTGGCCTTCCTCAATTCACTTCAGTACAAGATAGAGCTCCTAGAATATAAAAATTATAATGATGAATTTTTAAAATGTATTTTGTTTTCAACTTGAAAAGGACGGTTTCACAAAATTTCTATAGAAATTAGAGATGTATTACCTTGACATTATGTTTAAAAATGAAGTTGATAGAAAAAGAAGGATTTTTTTTTGCTCAAATAATCTACTAGAAATAATGATTAATTTGGTATTCAGGATAAAATAAATTCAGTAGATCTTTAAATCAAATATTGAATTGTTGGATTATTTTTAGATGAAAAAGTACTTATTGGTAAGTATAAATTAAAATTTTCAATTAAAATAGGTTTATAAATAATATAAACTTCCTTTAATATAGCTTTTTATCAATTATTCAACACTTGATGTTGAATAATATTTAATTATATTGTGTTATAATATTATCATTTTTATTCACGTTTTGATAGATTGATATTTATAGTTTTTCTATATATATTGAGTCAAATTCATGAATTATTTCTATATTTTTTCAAAATAAGGATTTATTTGAAAGAAAATTTGTGCATATAGATACAAGATTTTGTATTATTTATCACGATATTTTTAATTAAAAATGAAATATTTTACTTCTGATTTTATTGTTATGGGGATGACTTGGTTTATAAGCCGTCAGCCATCCAAACAGTTTGGCCAATTTAATACAACCGTAGCCTGAGATACTGCAATCATGAATCTCCTATTGTATTGATTTATTCTACCTTATACCCAGTACTAGAAAGAAATTCTTGATTATATATGTTTTAAATCTAGGTAAATAAGTTCCAATGATATAGTATAAATATTACGATGCACTAGAACGCTATCTGTTATCAAATTACGAAACTATTTTAGACGAGTAATTTTCTTTTTAAAATAAAACAATTTCTACTGCCCTTACTGCAATGCCCTCCCTTTAATTTTTCCATTACAGTAAAGGCAGTAGAAATTGTCTTATTTGAAAAAAAATATTACGCGTCTAAAATAGTTTCGTAATTTGATAGTATAAATATGTTTGTACACCAATGAAATTATATTGAGAGGACTTGTATCATCACGATGTGAAAACGATTCAATATATTTCAGGAATAAAATTGGTATCTCATAAACCTAGGTTCATTTGAAAATAAATGCCTAATTATTTTTGAGCAAATAAAAATATCATAGAATTTTTAATATATATTTTCGGAATTCTTTCAGATTTTTTGTAGAATAAAATTCTAACCTAAGAAAATGCTATCAAACACAGCGACTATTGCTATATATTATATTATATAATTTAGGGAGATTCAAACACTCTCTTTCTTTGATATAAATAAAATATAAAAAATATATTATAATGATATTATTATAATAAATATATACAATTTATAATATATAAGTAGTTTTGAAAATATATTATATATTTGAAAATATTTCAATGTACTTTTGAATTTGTATCACATAGCTATCTACTAAACATTCATATTTGTGTTTGGGTTTTGAATAGAATTACTCATCGAATTGCGTAAGTAATCAATCCTATCCTATTGATGATATAGTAAAAAATCATTATATTATATAATAATATTCCTTATTCACACGCAGTATTTTGGGGTAAAGAGTATAAATATTTAATTAAATCTCTAATGGGTTCTATTTTTAATTATATCTATAAATATAAAGGAATAGAATATTTTTGAGAAAATACTTATAGGAAATTCTTTGAGGAAATACTGCGTTTTTTATTTGTATGAATTTTATATATTACTAGCGGATGTGCCCGGCTTCGCCCGGGTTTTTACCCGAGTAAAGGTTTGTCTAACGAACATTTGTTAAAACAATTCTCTATAAACTTATTAAAAAAAGAAGATATATTTTGATAATTTGAAACTTGTAAATTTGAATCTCTCGATAAAGTGAACATTTTTTCCCGGTCCCTGTGTGCCGTGTCATCCTGAATTTTGTTTTTCCTAATTTTCTACATTACAAAATCATCGTTTTATCTAGTGAACATTTTTTTCCGGTCCCTTGAAAAATACTCGATAAGTTGAATAAAATCAATATTAATTGGTTCCCTCGGTAATTGGAAGTTAAAGGAATAGTATCTTCGCCTTGGAATTGTATCATTATTCTTGTCTCAAATAAATTGCCGTGTCATCCTGAGATAATCTTACTTTTGATAAATAATATTTAAGATTTTATTATATATATTATATTATATATATATTACACGTTATTTGTTTTCTTGGCCGACTGTTTTACATATGGTGTTATCTTAAAATTGCTTGTTTTGAATATTTTTTAGATTGAGATTATTAGCTAGTATGTAAAAAAATTAACTCTGTTGAAATTTAATTTTGTATTTATATATAAATAAAATTAACTCTGTTGATTTTTTGTATTTAATCGATAACAGCGAAGTTACGCATGTTAATGTTAGGGAAAAATATTTTGATGTTAAGCAAAACCTGCTCCATCTCGTTTTACATAAATGTTGAAAATTTGGTTGAAATTGATGCATTGTAACGAAAGTTTTTAGTGATGTCCTCTTATGAAATTTGCATTTTATTAATATAGATATTTCTATATTAACACAAGAAGTTCGTTTTATGTATAAAAGAAACATTCGCGCTTTTAAGTCCTTTTATTTTATATTTCTATATGTATTAAAAATTCATAGGTGTAGAACAATAGATATATTTACATATTTTGGGAACAACCTTTCAAAAATTCTTTTTAGAAACACTGAGTTTTTTTATTTGTTCAATTTTCTTTATATATTATATTTCTATATATATTAAAACATCCATATGTGTAGAACAATAGATATATATTCATAATGTTATAATATTAGTATCACAATATATAAATATATAAGTCTTATATTTGTCTCTCTTGATTATAATTGATTTTTATTCTATAATAGAATAATTCACCTTTCATACTATGTAATAATATAAAACGTTTTTATTTTTCAGTGAGAATTAATGGTAATTATATTTTATGTATTTCTTACTTTCGAGTGTAGATATATCATTTTAATAATTATATTACTATTTCCCTTATATACACTATACAATCCAAATTAGATCAAAAATATATTCAAATATTGATAATATATTACGTTTATTTGAGTTTTATTTATGTAAATCAAATTGGTTTACAGTAAATTATTTGATTAGAATTTCAAAAGATAATTAATATATAAACCTTTGATATAAATTTAAAATATATAGATTAAAAAATCTATCTAGCATATTTATTTTATTTTATATTTAAAATATATTCCATGTGTCTTCAAATTTTATTTTTTTTATATTCCAGGAGGTTCCTTGAATGAATCAACAGGTGAATAAAATTGATCATTTTAATTTTATAAATATCTACACATATATGTATCTTAACTTAAATGAAATTAGTGTATAATTATATAAAAATATTTGTAAATAACTTTCACAGTGATATCACAATAAAACTTGATTCGAATATATATATATATTGAAGTAATAATTCCTTCACCAAACTTTAAGAATGAAATACTTTATGAGGAAAGAGTTTCTTTATTACACAAAATTAAATCACAAGCTTTCGGGCATAATCACCCTTCTACTGGTGTAAAACGAGACAAAATATTAGTGGCATTCAGCTATATATATATATACAAAAGGTAAGAAAATAAGACAGATATGTAAAATTGTGCCAGAGAAAATTAACATAATATTGGAGAATCATTCACAAAAGTTAAGCAAGGCAAGTAAATAAACGCATAATACATTCAATACATGGCCACCACAGAAACTAAGTACGAACAACGACTGTTAAACGAAATAAAAACAAAATAAAATAGAAATAAAATAAAATAAAATAACCAAAACTGTCATTGACGTGTAAAAGTATAAGTATGTTATGAAACCTAATCTTTCAGGTAGGAGGTTCCAGTACTAAATTATCATATATTTCAGGAAGGTCTATTGCTCTATTGATGCTTTTAAATTTACTTGCCTTGCTTAACTTTTGTGAATGATTCTCCAATATTATGTTAATTTTCTCTGGCACAATTTTACATATCTGTCTTATTTTCTTACCTTTTGTATATATATATATATAGCTGAATGCCACTAATATTTTGTCTCGTTTTACACCAGTAGAAGGGTGATTATGCCCGAAAGCTTGTGATTTAATTTTGTGTAATAAAGAAACTCTTTCCTCATAAAGTATTTCATTCTTAAAATATATATATATATATGATAATTTAAACCAATAACCCTATATTATGTAATACGTATAACAAGATTGTCATGTTGTATATAGAACTAATTATAAACTACAACTAATTATACGCATAATTGACGTGTGTCCTTGTATCTCCAGATGTAATGTACTGAGGATGAATAAATAAAAATATATAATAGATTAAAAACTGAGTTAAGAGCAAGATAGAGCGAATCACAATGTAACTTCTAAAGTTAGATGGAAGCCCAGACAGGCGCCAGTGTGGACACGTGCAGAAAGGCAATACTTCCTGGTCCACTTCCTAGTCCCTTCCTGGTCCAAAAAAGTTGTTTAAATAGGACCCCACGTAGCAACAGCCATTTTTCAGCTCTAGTCAGTCCCGGTCAGCGTCATCCCTTATCGCCGGTTGTCACCAACTCATCGACCATGTAAAACAGTAAGGAATCTTCTATCTCCATCTTTGCTCTTGGCTCGCTTTTTATCTATTCAAGGAACTTTCTTTCAACTGTGTCTCTTCGTTTTGTGTGTGTGGACATCCCCAGCTTTTCCACTCTGCCTCGACCACGACTGCCTGTACTTTGTGAGAACTGTTAAAGGTCCTACAAGGTGCAGAGAGGCACTGGAAAACTCTCCATCCCTGACTGTCCCTCGCGGTTACTACAGGTTTGACCCTCGGTTGCCACAACTTATAGCGAGAGTCGACGAGGTTCTACAACAGGCTTACCAAACCCCAACGCATTATTACAGAGAGTCGACAGGACCTCAACGCAATATTACAGCTAGTCGACAGGATCCCTAATCACAGATAAGTCGACTCAACACATTATTACAGATAGTCGACAGGATCCCTAATCACAGATAAGGATCTCAACCTATTATTACAGAGAGTCGACAGGATTACCACAACGAAGGAGACCACAACGAAGAAGGTAAAGACTGTCCAGATAGATAGAAAAGAGCCAAGAAGCAAGATGGAGGAACAAGCACGCCATTCCAACAAATCGACCAAGCAATCTTCCCCTCAACGACACAGCCGAACATCCCGCAAAATAAGCCGGTGAGAAGTTACTCACCTTCGACCTTACAACACAACCATCCAGACGACATGCCACCATCGCCAAACAGAAGTCACAAGCTTCTACAAGCTCTACATGGGACGCCTTCCACGTCATCAGGACAACAACCAAAGACCAAGTCTCCTTACTGAACAATCATAAAAACTGTGAGTTTTTAAAAATCTACTTAACTCTCTCTTCATGCTAACAACTTGATTTTCCATAAATATAATGTTTATTTTTACTGTAATTATTTTAAAATCAAATTTTACCATTTTTATAGCATTTCAATTCAAATTTTAAATCTTGTACACCATCATTTATCAATTTTTACTTTATTTTAAGCAACTTATAAATTTTAATTCATTACTTGCAATCTTACAGTTTAAAAAAAAAAACATATTATATTTAAATTACTCGAATCATAATTCTAAACTTATTTGTGTGTTTTTTTTAATACCTTATTTTTATACCAAAAAACACCAATGTCTTAATTAAATACACAAAACTTTGCAAAAAATCATTATTATGTTCACTATTTTATGTACACGCCCCATTCAAATTATAAGTCACTATCATGCCATTGCCCTTTTACAAGTATAATTTTCGCACTAACATAAGCAACGATTTAAAAAATATGTTCAAATTTTAATAAACATAGGTGAAACGCATTTTTTTTTTTTTAATACAAAAATCGAAAGATACACTATCTTCAAAAGCACAACTAGAAAAGTAACTGTCCTTCCCCAAAACAAGTTAAAAATTTCAGCATAGCTACACTCCCTCGTCCTTTTCTTTTTACATGCATAATTATTAATATAATTCACACACCCCTCGGAACGAACTTCAACACATTCCCACCTTACTTTCTCCAATTGGCCACATCTATTAACGGGCAATTTAACACGTCCAATTTCGAGCCACACGAGCTCCATATTGGCGCGAACAAAAGATTTCGCAATAAACATGCCACCTCTATAACAATCTGAAAATTCTCGATGTGTTTTGTACAACCACCACCCATGACTAATAAATTTGTTATTTTTCGGAAACAAGTTAGATGCTGTACCAAGAACAGATTTCACGTGACACCTTTCCATACAATTCACCGACTAGTGTTACACAGCGCACCACAACAATTTTCTCACTTAACAGGCCCAAGACGCCTTCATGCCTGTGACACCTCACCAAAGCGTGTCTACGTTGAAGTCGCATTTTTACACACATCTAAACCTGACATCATTGAATAACATTTTTTAATAAGTCCGCAACAACGTCGAAACACAACACTTGCGAACACCGAGAAGACTATATTTTCAAACAGGCAAGAGGAGATAACTCGGGACGTAGGCCAGACATGGGATCATGTGCCAGTCGGTAACAAAGGGTCGGCAACAAAGGACCGCCTACGTAAATAAACAACCCAGCTATGTCGGTCGGCATCAAAGGGCATGACACATGTTGATATCGACACCAATTACAACCGCCATGTTAAAATGACACCTCCAGTTGCAGTTCGCCTGTACCTGACACGTGATACAGCTCGCAGAATGGATAGATTGTAGCACCTAAAACTAATTGACTTACCAATAATTACCCAATTCACTTATTAATTTGAACTTTAATATTGAAATATTATAACACTTTATATCTTTAATTATCATCGTGTGTTTTACAACTTTTACATTATTTTCACGCCCAGTATGGAATATTTTTTCTAAACTAGAACGCCATCTTTTATAATGTTAACCCTTTATTGTTATATATTACAATCATCTTCGTCAATACCATCCAATTTTAAGAATCAAGATCGCTCCCCGTCTGGTCTCACATAATATAATCGGGAAGATCTGGCAAAGACCAACTTCTCAGACCGGACCAAAGCGACATAGGGCCACATTGCCTCCCCATAGGTCAAACTAAAGACACCAATAATCTTGGACCTACACCTAGACATTGTGTGAATATGTTCCTTTCTTTTTTTTTCAGGAACGAATATTTTTTGTTTTCCTTTAACTTTTCTTCAAAAGAGACATTTTTTGCTCCATTTGTTTATCTAATCATTAATAACCTTTAATTATATTATATTTTTTTTTGTATAAAATCTTGAATAATTATTTTTTTTATTTTTTTTTACTTTTCAATTATAATCAAATTTTTATTCCAACATTATTTTAACAACTTTATTTTAACAATGGCAAAACATTTAATTCTTTCAATAATCATTTTTAATTCATTATTATATCTTTTATATATTACTAATTCTCATTATTATATCTTTTATATTTTACTAATTCATTATTATATCTTTCATATAGTACATGTTTGATCTTATCCACTTATATATTTTTTTTATCCGCAATCAAATTTCTATCTTTTTATTCACTATATTTTTGTTTAAGTAACTTTATTATATGACAATGTTTATTTATCAGCAACCACCGGGCATACAACAATCGTTTTTCAATAATCCTAATTACTAATCACTTCCCTGTACTTTTTTTTCACTACCTATTTCAGCCATTGCTCAAACCATAGTAGAAACGACAGTACTGCTTGACAATTTTTCTTTTGATTTCGTAATTCAACAAACTCTTTGAACACCGTTCCCCAGAAGTACAAGTCTCGACTTTTTGGTCTGAACACGTTTCAAAAGTTTATTTCAATCATCCGCAGAGCACATCACCAACGCATGCACAAAGCGTTCACTTTTTTCAATTTTCAATTTTTTTTCAGCTCTAGCGGACCACAATCAACCTTTGATTTCAAGTCAAGTCAGACCCTACTGTCGCTACAACAATTCTACTTATCGCATGGCTCTACCACCCCTTTCAAGCATATTAATTCTTTTCTTCAACATCTTTTCAACCAATAACCCTACAATTGTGACAAAGCACTGTAACCTTATACAGGATCACAGGTGAAACATTGACTAGGAAGACGCACAAGTCTATATCCTCGCTTTGCACCTGGACCTAAGTATTTGATTGTCTGTGCAACACTTACAATTGCATATTCTTCAACCCCTAACCCTTTCCAACGCCCGCCAATAATCTCTTAGAACATCATCATTATTTTTTTTTAGCAAACAAAGGTTTACCTACAGTTCTCTTTTATAATGGATATCATAACTTTTAAATTAAACATAAGTTTTATTTTTATAATTTTCAGATATAGCCAAATAAACATCTTGTTATAGCCCTTTTTCCCTCACAGTTTCAATTAATTAAAGAAATTTTAATTACTTACCTGTGTTAGAGAGGCTTTACCCGCTTAAACCCGGATAAACCCTTTCACTCACGGGGCCCATCTATGATAATTTAAACCAATAACCCTATATTATGTAATACGTATAACAAGATTGTCATGTTGTATATAGAACTAATTATAAACTACAACTAATTATACG
This sequence comes from Cordylochernes scorpioides, assembly GCA_030710605.1. Classification (NCBI taxonomy): domain Eukaryota; kingdom Metazoa; phylum Arthropoda; class Arachnida; order Pseudoscorpiones; family Chernetidae; genus Cordylochernes; species Cordylochernes scorpioides. The sequence goes on from CP092874.1 coordinate 2,867,761, forward strand.
CATAATTGACGTGTGTCCTTGTATCTCCAGATGTAATGTACTGAGGATGAATAAATAAAAATATATAATAGATTAAAAACTGAGTTAAGAGCAAGATAGAGCGAATCACAATGTAACTTCTAAAGTTAGATGGAAGCCCAGACAGGCGCCAGTGTGGACACGTGCAGAAAGGCAATACTTCCTGGTCCACTTCCTAGTCCCTTCCTGGTCCAAAAAAGTTGTTTAAATAGGACCCCACGTAGCAACAGCCATTTTTCAGCTCTAGTCAGTCCCGGTCAGCGTCATCCCTTATCGCCGGTTGTCACCAACTCATCGACCATGTAAAACAGTAAGGAATCTTCTATCTCCATCTTTGCTCTTGGCTCGCTTTTTATCTATTCAAGGAACTTTCTTTCAACTGTGTCTCTTCGTTTTGTGTGTGTGGACATCCCCAGCTTTTCCACTCTGCCTCGACCACGACTGCCTGTACTTTGTGAGAACTGTTAAAGGTCCTACAAGGTGCAGAGAGGCACTGGAAAACTCTCCATCCCTGACTGTCCCTCGCGGTTACTACAGGTTTGACCCTCGGTTGCCACAACTTATAGCGAGAGTCGACGAGGTTCTACAACAGGCTTACCAAACCCCAACGCATTATTACAGAGAGTCGACAGGACCTCAACGCAATATTACAGCTAGTCGACAGGATCCCTAATCACAGATAAGTCGACTCAACACATTATTACAGATAGTCGACAGGATCCCTAATCACAGATAAGGATCTCAACCTATTATTACATATATATATCCAAATTAACCAATTTATAATAATTAAAATAGTTTAATGATGCTTAATATTTCTTCAATCTATAATCGAACATTTTCATTTTAATATAATTTCTAATTTTAGTCTTTTAGTCATATGACTATCAGATATTTATGTATATGGGTGTATTTAAATATCAGGCTGTATCAAATGTTCGTTCTCAAAGTGGAAGCCCAATATAAAATATCTAAATATATATCAATATAAATAAAATTTGAATTAATAATATTTCAATTCCATGGTTTATTAACATGTCCATATTATTGAAATACTGAAATAGTGTTTAGAATAACATTTCAGTTTTCTAATTGAGAGATGAATGATGTTTGATAAAAATAACAATTTGAGTAGTATTTGGCTTCTTTTGGAAAGAAAAAGCAAATATATATGCAAATATGGTAGAAAAGGAAAAATGGGAACTGGAAGAAAAGGAAGATTCATAAGAAGAACAGCTTCAAAATGATTCAAGATATTTAGGGATTTAGACATCAGCCTTGAGGAAAAACCTCAAATGCGAAGTCCATCTATGACGAATATTGACCCTGTGATTTCTGGTGATGAACAATATACAACAATCTACACGTGAAATATCAGCCAAACCTAAACGATCCTAAGATATCATCAACCGAATTCGGCACAAACTGTACTCTGTTAACTTTACTCTGTCCAGTCCCAGAGGCGACTCGATAACTATAAACGATTGTTAGATAATCGCCAAGAAATTTGTTATCAAAGCTGATTGTAACCGAGGATGTAAAGTGGATCTATTTTAATAATCTCAAAACAAGAAGACAATGGTTATCCTGTAATCAAGAGAATAAACCTGAGGTTAAACAGTATTGGTTGGCCATAAATTGATGTTGTTAGTATGATGGAATATCAATGGAATCGTAAACTACGAAATTGTTCCTGATGATCGTTCAGAAAAGCCGATCTCTACTAAGATCAATTCAGTCGAGTATATAAATATTTATAAAAATGAGTAATCGCACGTCGAATTGCCTGTCATGACTTTCCGAATCCAAACTCCGAGAATGGCATTGTCAGCTAATTGGAAATCTGGCAAAAATATGGTTGCTGTTATTCAAAATGACGGTCTCTACTTCAATGAATGAATAATTTTGTAGAATATTTATATTATATATTAAAATATTATTCATGAGAATGAACTTTTGCTACAGCCTCTGAGATATTTGGATATTTTAATCAGAATTTCAAGAAGCTGATTCAATATTCGAAAGATCACAGAAACATATATTACTACATTCGAAGAAAACGATATAAATTTTAATTTTCATAAATTCTATTTGTATTTATTCATTTTGGAAAAATTGCAAATGACTTTTGTAATGATTTTAATTGATTACATATGAATATGTATAGTGTCTTTAATTTGATAAATCGTATTATTTACAGTCTATTGGCTAGATATGTTGTTATTTTTATCAATAATAATATAATTTGTGACCTTAATAATTAATCTAAAAAATATATTATGTTTTAATAATTTCAATATTTACAAACGATTTACAGAATCGGAAAGTGTTTCTAACGAATCAGAAGGTAAGGGGATTGAAATTTTGTAACTATTTTATATATTCCTTTTTATAACTCATATAATTATAAATGTGAATATACATATTTTTTTTTTTTCAATATCATTAGAAGAAATTAATTTATACCGATTACAATATACATCTGAAAATGTGCTTCATTATATAAAATTTGATCATTTATTTTTAGAATCAAAGGTTTTTCATATAATTTAGAAATATAGTTGAAAGAGTAGAATTATATATAAAAATGAAATTATATATATATAATTAATATAAATTTTATCTTATATTATAAGTATGTATATATTTATATTAAAAAAAAAAGAAGGCATCTCCTGACCACGAGCACATATGCTTTTTAGATGGCAGAGCGCTATCTAGTGGGGCAAAAACACAAAAAATCAGGAAATGCCTTCTTTATTTTTAATATCAACACCTGACCCACTTATCTTTAATTTTTTTCTATTGCTTTTTCATATATGTATATATAAATAATTTCACTGATATAGTGCATAATATAAATGTTAACTATTTTTGTGTTTAAGAAATCCCAGTTGAAATTGATGGTAAGAACAAAATATATTTGATTTTATAATATAACAAAGAATGTCTGAAAATATCCCATGAAATAACATATATTTTATATAGAATATTCATAGGAAAATATTGTTTTGAAAATAGAGCAATCCATAAATAAATCTTTAAATAAAAAGGCATATGCCTTGATAAAGGTTGGCGTTCAGCCAACTGAAAATTGGTAACATAAATGATATTTTGATCCAATATATGCCTTTTAATGGGAAAATATATTTTTATTATTTTTTCAATCATCTATAAATTTATATATATGACAGTATATCAACCATATAATAATTTTATCATAAATTGTTTTTAATAATTTTATTTGTTTAGATATATTCAAGTTAATCCTAGGTAAGTTAAATGAAACATTTTTTTGAATTTAAAAAATAGTGAATAAATATCAAATTAAAATATTTATGAAAGACATTTGAAAATTATTCAGCATGTGTTTCTTTTGAGCGAAAAATAGAAATTTATTTTAAGGAGAAATAACGATTATTTCTAAAATAATGGGAATTTCCATTCCTCTGGACACTTTATTAATCCGTTTATCATCACTCTTCACAATTCATCCTTTCATACTTCATCCCAAAGGTCAGAAATAACCGTTATTTCTCCTTAAAATAAATTTCGATTTTTCGTTCAAAAGAAAATGTTTTATATACAAAAGTAAAATACGCACAAACAACAAACTATTTTATTAAACCCTAAAAATCATATAATTATAGAAATTTAATAATATATATAAATTACTTTTTAAGATACTCTTCAAAATATATAGTTTTTATTATCATCATCATTTCTTTATCAAATTTAAAAAAAGGAAACGAGCTAAAATATTGACCTTATGTATTTTATTATATGGAAAGAGGTCAACAGATATGACTATTCAAATAACATATAAATTGATTAAAGGAAGAGAGAATTTATTAAAATAAAATTCACTAGGTATATTTTAGTACCAATTTTAAAGAACAATTTCATTTCTGTAAATATTGTGTTTGTAATAGATATTTATATATTTCAAGTGTTTATAAGCATTATGCAATGTCTTATTTGTTAATAGAATTACTTGGAAAAATTAGTGAGTATAAATATAAATGTATATTTTCAAACTTTACAATCAATATCTTTAATATATTTCATAATTTTATGATTAATTCAAAACGAATATATATATAAATTACTTTATATTATATAATATTTATTAAGAGATAAATAGAGTAAATATTCGATTATATTAAATGTATTATATTAAGATACTGTATTAGTACTTTATATATGTTTTAATATCAGATTTTTATATATATTGATATAATAAACAAATACAATTAAGAGTGTAATGTGGGTTAGATGACATTTAAATTAGATATAAATATAAATTAAAAAAAACGTTCTTACAAAATAGTTAAAAATAATTATTTAGGAGAACTTGATAGTGCCATTATTGTGTGTTTGTTCCTATTTTTTCCCCTGTTTTTTTCAAAATTTTGCAAACAAATGTTGGAACGTGGTAACTCTCATATAAGTTTCACCTGCATCCTATTTAATCGTTTGGCTATATGAAAAATATAACATGAATTTTTATAGTTGTGTTTAATCTCGTGCTAATATCACGTATATATCCCCATCTTGAAAATATATAAATTAAAGAAGTTATATAAATATATGGATTTCCGAACATATTTCTTATTGAAGAGTATATTGTCACATTCAGATAAAATGAATATGATATATCACTTATTTGAAAGGCTTCAGGAGAATGAATTTCATTATATATTTTGATGATTATTTAAGATGTGATATTTGTCATAAAATATTTGTAGTATATATATTTTTCATAATAGGTATATTTAAAAATATAGAATCTTGAAAAATAACATAAGGAGTATATTGAATTGAAAACACATTTTTGACGCAAATTTTACTTTAAAATAATCAAAAACTAAAATAGCATGATCTGTGCGACCAACCTTAAGATCGATAGAGAAATAGCACGACCCAGTATTGTTCCGATACAGTTTTAAATTGTATCTGAGACTTTATGGAGGTCATGTATTCAATACCATTTTTCGTACAAATTTCTATCTGTATATTTATGATTTTGTGTAATACACAATATTATTATGACCTGTGATTTTGATCCAAAGACATAATCAGTGAATTTTGGGATTTCTTATTTATATATATATTTATTTAAAAAATATGTATATATTGGATTTCTAATTATTTTATTGTTCCAATATTTCGAGGAGCAACTCGCCTCTCTTTATCGAGGTTGTTTGTGTTTTTTTACTAAAACATGCGATATATCAATGATAATATTTCATATATAAAAATATGTATATTTATAAAATAAATATATTTATGTTTTAAATTTACCCCCTACTTATTATTTATTGATGATAAAATATTTCGAATTAATTTATAATAAGAAAGATATATTATTATTTCAAATTTATAAAAATATTTATTTTGTAGAATACAAACTTCATAAATAAAATTTTTTATTAATAAATATTTAATGTATCAATTTTCTTTCAGTTTATTTTGTGTTTATACTTTTTTCAATTTTGGAAAAAGGTAATTTTATTTTAAAATAATTTATGTTTCAGAAATACCAACGGTAATAAAAGGTAATTCATATTCATTTGAGAATTCACACATTTTTGAATAAAATATCAATATAATTTTTATAAATATTAAAAATATTTATGTGTGTCTTTACGCCTGAACATTTTACAAAACAAACAAATATCTAGGTATTGAAAAAATTAAATATTGATTGATTCCCACTTAACTCTCAATATAATATCTTTTGAACATTGGGTTATGTTTTGATCAATTTTTTATTCGAAATATCTTCAAATAATTTCAATTGTCATGTTAAATATTTTATAATACTGGACGAGAAAGGTCTTTACATTTAATATCGGTGAATGACCTTTCTTGCGCAATTTATTTTGATTTTTTATATTTAATAATATAAGATTCATTCTATAAATATTCAAAATATTTTATAAATTTAAATATTTTTAAAGATAATGAAAATGATATTATCAATTTTGATCAAATTTTCAGGTCTATAATGTCTTTTTTACCAGTTGCAAATAAGACACGCTGTTTCCGATCAGGATAATTGCGCCTTAAACTATTTACAATAGTTCATACTGTAGTAGAGTGGTTACAGAATTGTCAAAAAGAAAATACACAATTAGGAAGCGAGCATTAAATAAGTATATACATTAAAATAAGCAACAACATAAGCAGATAGAAGAAATCACAATATATCTATTTACAATGTATTAATATATCAAATTAAAAATTGTACATTCCGCGATAATTTTTGAACTAGGCAAAACAAATATTTCATATACCTTTTTCATATTCAATGTCAAAATAACATCTAATATTTTGTATAAAATTTAACGATTGACTTTCCTTGTTTAAATAAAACTTGTAATCGATCAAGAATAAGAATTTTAACAGCATATTAACTCAATTAAATTTTATGTTAATATATTGTAAAATAAAAATTAAACAAATCATATTATGATATCAAACCATAATATTTTAATGTACTAAATATTTTGTAGGTTCAAAGGAAACAATAGCGGGTAAGTTGTAAAATAAAATTGTATATAGTGATATTTCCCTCATATGAAAAATATTTCTAAATTTTTGTTCAATATTTATCCTATATTTTTGAATACTTATGACCTTCTCTATCATTTTTGAATATTAATGTTAATTTAAAAAATAATCACTTCTATTTTATTTTTTTATGATTTATTTTATTCTTTGATTCAAATTTTTCATTATATCAAAAAATGAATAAATAATTTTAAATATTCTTATAATAAACTATTATTTTGGTTTCTGATTATTAAATTGTTTTAATTTAGAAATAATCATAAAATTTGGTGAGTATCTAATTATACCTTTTCTTGAAATAAATATATCTTCTCAATCCTTATTATCAATTAAATATAACTTTTTCAATATTGCATCATAAATATGATAATTCTCTATCAAATACATGTAAGAAATATATGATGTCTATATATATATGAAATATTAGTAATATCGAAACAAAAATATATTTGATTATTCATATGATTTGAAATTATTTTGGACATACTCGTATATGTAGAACACTAAGAGACAAGATGGCAAGAATAAACCCAAAGATGATACCTTTTAATATAAATTTTAGAAATCGTTGAAATTATATTTTTGAAAATTATTTTTATGGAATATTTATAATGTATAGTTTTTCATTTCTTATGATATAGGAAAAATATAATATTTAAAATTTTATTTCTATATAACAACTTTGAAATTCGAAAATAAAATTTTATTGATGATAGATACAATGACATTTGCATAACCTATTTTTTTATTCTAGAAATATTACGAATAAAAGTCAGAAGTAAGTGTTTTTAAATTATTTTATCTAGCAATAATAACCCATGAATTTTTAATATATTGATATTATAATTTTGAATATAATTTCAATATAAATACAATAAATTATTGATTAAATTTTATACTACAGGTTGGTATACATATTATAAAACCAAAGCTACAAATGTTTATTTACAAATATCTGTGTCTTTTTATATTCATATTAACGAATTAGAATATTCAATAATTCTTAATAATAATTGATATTCAATTATCACTTCAATATATATTTGTTTTCAGAACCCAATCCAAGTAAGTTTAATTTCAATATTCGAACCCCAATACCAACCCTTTGTACATATATCAATTGTGTTGATATATATATATATATATTATCTTTTCATATAACTAACTTGCATACTAATTCTGTTCATATTTAAATATCTTTCTTTCTTTTCTTTCAAAAATTTTGTTTATCTTTAAGTACAAGTGTCCCTAGGGGGACATAGCGCTCTAAGTCGAAATAAAGATATAAGAACACTATTTGTTTCAAGTTTTAAAATAACAATTTCACTCTTAGTGAACATATTTTATAAAATTTTGACGAGACTGGCATTCTTCAATTTCATATATCTTCCAGGCCAATATTTAATCTATTTTGTTTAATTTTTAAAATTACATACAATTGTACATTAAAAAGTAAATATATATTTATTATTATTTACAAAATATTTCATTTTTACATAGAAGTGTAAACATGAAAAAATAGTTAACTCGATCTTATTTTTAAATATGTGAGAATACATATATAAACTGTATATTTTCGAAAAAAAAAACGGTTTTCGAAGAATTATTTCTAATATTATTGAAAATTGACACGATATTTTCTGAAAAAGGAAATAACAGAAATATAGAGATTACAATAAATTTAAGAATTTGTTAAGAAACTTTGATAATAAAATACAATGTGTCCAGATATCAAAACTGAAATGATAAGTAAGTCAAATATCATTTCATCTCTATCTAGTCTATGACCTATTTTTAATATATATATATATATTATACGTAATAAATAAGTCTTATATTGGATTAAAAACATATATGTGGGTCTTTCAGTTATTTGAACACTAACCTATTTCACAGTATATGAATGTTACTATTTGGTAACATATACGATATGTTCTAAAATAAAATAGGATGTAAAGGCTTTCTTCATTTATCATGCAAGGAAAAGATTTGAACATATTACTTTCAATACCTAAAAGCTTCGATAAGAATTATATGTTTTCAATTTTTGTAAAAGGATTATGGCGTGGGAACCTGTGTCTACATGTTTGTATTGTAAAATAATTAAATACTTGAAAATACCTAACATTTTCATTTTATAGAAATTTTTAAAACCTTTTCATAGTTTATAAATATATCTATAAACAAACATAAATAGTGGTATTTATTCATAAGGGAAAATTCATTTGGAACTTTTCAAAAGAATTATAATATTCATTTTTTAAAATTAAATTTTTATTTGCTGCTAACTATATATTATTTAAGGAATATACTTTTTAAAGATTATTTATGTGAGTATATTATGTATTTTTGTTCAAAATAATACGTTGCTATTCAGCATGTATCAAAGAATTTTTAGGTAAGTACAACATGCCAAGAAGCAATATTATATTTATTATTTTCTATTTAGGAGGGGGGATATATAAAGAATATATTGTATAATTTTATATTCTATACAATTATTTATATAAATTAAAACATGTATTATTTTGAAATATATATGATATAGATATAAATATTTATATATATTAATTCTAATTTTATAATTAATTAATTTAAAAAAACTCATAATAAAAAATTAAATAACCTATATTTATTGATTACCCATTCTATTTAATATAGTATATATGTAATAAAGGAAAAGGTGGCAATCATGGTGAATAAGTAAAGAAAATAAAAATATTAAACAAAATATTGGCTAGAACAAATCCACCTCCAATTATTATATTTGAAAATAAATCCTGTTAAGAACCTTCAAAACCCCTAAGAAAGGAGAATAAATTTCATAGCAACCTTTTGAAAGGTAAATTATACTGCTTTTAACTATTCTGTAATAAAATATTTTAGCAAAAATAATTAAACATATTTTCCCCAGCTCTATTTACGATTGAGTGTTTTTATATAATCAGAATTAAGTTTGAATTTATTGCAACAACTTCAACTTTTCTAAATATAATTGTGATATTTTCAACCTATATCAATAAAATATAAATTTTGTAAACCTTAATGCGTAATTGTTAATCACCTTTGGTTTTTAGAAAAGGATTGTATAGATTATATTGTTCAATTTGGTATTTGGATGTGATTCCTGAATGTAAAAGTTTATTTTTCACAGAATCTGGTTGACACATCCTGTTTCATGCTGATATTTGTTTCATATAATTATTTTTTTACTATAATGATATATTGGGGCCCTATTTTTATGATCTGGTGGAATCTCAAATATATCCCATGTGTATATGGCATTTAAGGCTGAACAAATGATTCTCCTTGACATATTTGAATACTGGTTGTTTCATGTTTTTTTTTTTTTTTGATATGATATACCATGTGTTAACCAGAACAGTTTAAAAGAGTTCGCAACTCATATTTTAGAAATATTACTGTGCACTTGTTTAAAAGAATCCAAATATTAATTTTGTCTCCTCTCTAATTGTAAATACGCTGCTGTATCACCTCATAAGCATAAATAAATAAATTTAATATTTATATATCATTACAGATATTTTACACACTAATATATTAATTTAATTTTATCTATATATTTTTTTATATTAATTTATCTAAAAAAGGTTTTAAATATATATGCTATAGCTGTAAAGTCTACCGCCAGTTAGCACGGCTTCAAACTATATAAATTCATTGTTATTGTTTATTTTGGCTTCTCAAATAATTTTGGCAAAATATTCTCACAAGAATATTCAATATACTATTTATTACCCCATAAGCCGATTATTTATTTTCATTTATTTCATCAGGGTAATTGATATAATTAGTGATTAAAGTAATTTTTATTACCTTCCACGACTTACAATTTCAAGAATGCCCATTTCCTCGAAACAAGCATATATTAATTTCTAAATCTGTTGTATATATTAATTAATTGTTCCACAGAGTGTGTGTAAGTTCACAGGTAAATAGGCGCTAACCGAAAGAAAAAAGATTCCTTTGTTTAATATTAGTTTACCTTTTATATTTTGATCTTTCTCTTGTAAATCAATAAATATAATGTTTAATTAATAATTATGGGAATCAGTTTCATTAAATAATCTAAACAAAGTCAACAAAATCTCATGCTAAATTTATTATAACATAAATTAATTTATTTATATCCATTTATATTCAACTAGACGAATGGCCCGGGCAACGCCCGGGGTTTACCCGAGTGCGAATATATTTTAAAAACGTTGACTTGGGTGGTCATAGCGCCCGATTTTAAATACGTAGTACGATGCGATTTACATTAAAAGTAACCTGTCTATAGCATCCCCTCTCTATAACACCCTATTTTGGTGAGTCCCAAGAGGGAGCGCTATAGACAGGTTTAACTGTATTTGATACACAGTGTCAAAGTTTTCTCACCCCTCTCAACAAACAGGGATGATAGTGTTATAAATAGAGAGCGTGTGATCTATTAATTTACATATTATACTAAAATTTCCAATTATATTTGACCATATTTAAACCTGTTATAAAACTTGTATCATTTATGCAACTATACCATCCCTGTTGGTGTTTTTGGGGGTAAAAAAGAGAAATATGTTATATAATATATTTTTTAATATTATCTTTATGCATAGAAAGTACAAAAGTAAAATTTAAGGATTAAGAAGAAATACAAAAAACAAGAAAGGATCAAGAAGGCACTAACAACGTTGCCAAATTGTTAATTAACATATGTTAGCTAATATTATCTTCATCAATTTATATTTATTCATATATTTACATAATTATTTACACAGAGAAAAATTATTTGAATTAATAAACCTAACAATTCCCCCCTTTTAATTCAATCTCAATTTTTCTTCAGAAATATAAACAGTTTAAAAAATCAAACATAGATGGCGTTACCTCCCCATTGCTTTCATCACCGTCTGGCGGCGCTGCTTGCGAGTTATATCTACAATTCTGCAAATAACTCTAAGGATATTCAAGATATTCAAGAAATTATTTTTCTAAAACCTTTCCGGGGATATACCTAATAATACCCCAGAATTTCATGGCGATTGGATGTATGGTTTTTGAATAAAAGGGTTGTCTAGAGGGGGGCAGGGAGGACACGTGTTCCCTGGCAGCCAATGAGCGCGCATTCTATCCGTGAGCTTCAGACAAACAGACAAACAGACAAACAAACAGACAGAATAAGGCAAATATATAAGTAGATGTTTTGCTTATTTATGTATATTATCTTGGAGATTTATTATATTATTGGGTATACTTTAGAAAGAATTTAAATTCAAATACAATTTATATAGTGATCATATAAGATATAATTTTTTAATTAGTTAATAATTTAATAATTTTTTAATAATTTTTATATACATTTTATATTTTTTAATATATATTTTTTTATTTTTTATTATCAAACCAGACACGATATCCCTACAAGTGATGCTTGCATTAAATAAATAAATAAAACTAAATAAATAAATAATATTTACGATATTTCTCTCTTATATATATTTTTCTATATTATATAAAGCTTTCGTACAGTTTATAATTTATTATTTTGCTTCTGTTTAGAGTTCTTAGGAGAATGGAGTAAGTGAAATTTAAATATAAATAAATTTGCTTAAGTTTACATTTTAAATGATATTTTATATAATGAGTAATATATTAAATATTTGAACGAATTTTTAATTTGAAACATTACATTGATTAATAATTCTATATAATATATTTTAGAAACAACTAGTTTTTAAAACACATATGTTACATGAGAATGAATACTAATTGTTATATGTTGACCATTTCAGTAAAAATCAAGAAAAAGAAAGGTATATATACTTTTTCAAATTGATACCTGATATTTTTAAATAAACATATCCTATACCTAAAACTGAATGTTACTAATGGCTTTTATCATCTGTCAGAATATAAACCACCGAGGGAGAATACTTTATTTTTAATTATTCCTGAATATATTGGTCAAATTACCTTTAGTTAATATTTATTTCGACAGATGACGCAAATAATCAGATAATCTTAGTTACACAATCAGGCCATGAAAATCTTGTGGGTATTCAGGGATTTTTTATTTTACCAGTTGTAAATAAGACACGCTATATTCGATAATTGCGCGTGAAACTATTTACAATAATTCATATTGTAGTAGAGATGAGTCCAAAGAAAATGGAAAATCAAGAAAAGAATCTTGAATAAACATATACACTAATAATAATCATGCATCACCATAAGCAGATAGAAAAAATCGCAAGGTAGATATTTACAATATGTTTCGATGTACTAGCGCGCCATCTGTTATCAAATTACAAAACTATTTTAGACGCGTAAAAATAGTTTTATTTTAAAAATATTTTACGAGTTTAAAATAGTTTTGTAATTTGATATTTACAGTATGTTAAGCAATGATGGAAGTGGATTTAATGAAGTTATCTGTGATAATTAGTATCGTGGAGAGAGAAATTTGATCAAGTTGAGTTATTTACAATGAATTGCATTCTAAAGTAACTTATTAATTATTTACATTGATGTAAATCAAGTCGCATAGTAGTGTAGTTCCTCAATTGAATTCTTCATTTTCTGTAATTCACAACATATTTACACATTGAGAAATCAGTTCGGCTTTTGTATCCAGAAAAAAGTAATGAGCAAACCTTTGTTAATGATTCTCGTTTGTGTGATTGGGGCAGATAGAAATGCTTAATTTAAGATTTATTTTACTAATCGTGGATATTGAAAATGAAGAATATTTACTACTTCTACGATAATTTTGATAAATTAAACTTCTTAATCTTTTATTTTTATAATAAATATATATATTATTCGGAAAATTGAGCAATCTATATTTAAATAATTGAATAATAAAAAGGCATATATTGGATTGAATAAAATATTTATTTGCCAATATTTTGGTTGGCTGAATCTGGACAATACATTTAAAATGTAATGCCTTGATAAAGGCTGACCTTTAGCCAACAGAAATATTGTCAAATAAATCTTTTATTCTCAATCCAATATATGTCTTTATATTATTTAATATATATATATTATTTAGCAAACATATGTACTGCCATTCAAAGATGATCGTGAAATCTACAAAATGTAATTTGTGTCTGATATTTTGCAGGGTAGAATAAATATGAAAATATGCATAGTTTACTGATTATTTTTAGCTCACTCAAATTTTTACTATTTAATATAATTTTAAATTAATTTTCAACTTAACAATAATATACAATTTTCTGATTTTTTTCCAGATAAGACTATAATTTTGGGTAAGTTTATATGTTCAAACTATATTAATTTTTTTAAAATTTAAACACACAAACGCAATATTCCGGCTAGGGATAATTGCGTCGATTTACATTTTTTTTAACAGAAACAGTTATAAACATACTATACAAGAAAAAATAATAGAAATAAAAATAGAAACAATGATATATATCAGGAACCTGGACCTTTCAGGTAAACTATATTAATCCATAGTTATTTAAATTAAAGATACTTCGACCAGTAAATCCTTTTTATTTTCTCAACATATCTTCTGTCTTCGTCAGGAGCGACCAAAAATTAAAACATTTAGCAAAGATTTACTGGCCGAAGTATCTTCAATTTAAATAATTATGAATGCCGGCCAGGCAACCTCTATTTTTAAGATTTATTAATTCAATTTCTATTGATGACACATTTTACAATATTAAAATTATTTTATTCAGGTTTTTATACAATTTGAAAGGGAGACGAATATTAAATTTCAAAATATCATATATATAAGGATATAATATTTATAATATTTGTTAATCGGGCGGTAATCAATTTGGTAAATTCTACAAAGAAATTCATGGACAAAAAGTGTATTCAAAGAAAACTAATAAATATTTAAAATAGTCGTAAAAATATAATATGTAATGAAATACAATTATGTTTTAGAATTCTATATCAAATGGGGTAAGTATACGGAACAATAGTTTTATACCCTAACTATTCATTTATATAAGAATATATTCAATTATATATATAAACATGAAAAACCACCAACATAATTCAGTATTTCATCTATTTATTGGTATAATTATGCTAGAGAAAGTATATAATAATATATATTTTCAATTTATATATGGGGAATTATGTATACATAACCAGTAATATATATTAACATATTACAATTCAATATTGATACCTAGGGGGGTGTATCTTAATATATTTAAGAAATAATTCATAAATAATAAATACCTTTAAAAACCTATATTGATATAATTATCACATTTCAAAATATTATTGCAAATAAATTTTCGAATAATACTTTTCAGGAATAGGAAAATCCAGTAAAGGTAAATATTGCCAATATCACTCCTTAAATATATGCTATACATAATTCTAAATATGTTTATTAATTTTCAATGTGTGTATAATATTTACTCAAATATAATATTTTATATTCTCTAAGCTTTTATTATATCAGAAATGAAATTTTAATTCTTTTAATATATAATAAGCCATGTAAATAGGTATTCAATCTCTCAAAATAGTAGTTTTTATTATATCAAAACCCTTCTTACCAAATAAAACTGTATAATATACATATTCAAATATTATTTGAATATATATTATCAAATAAATGATTGTAACCTATATATTATTAATTTAGCTTTTCATATTAATTAAACATATATAGAAAATCTATTCATATTTATAATAACAAAAAGTAATAAATATATGTTTTCACATACATGTCATTAACAAGTTTTACCGCAAATGTTTCTTTTATAGAAGGAAAATCGTAATTTTTATTATTTGAAGGAGAAATAATACTTTCTTTTTTTCTGTTCATCATTACTCTTCACAATTCATCCTTTCATACTTCATCCCGAAGGATAGGAATAGTCGTTATTTCTCCTTAAAATAATAAAAAATTACGAATATTCGTTCTGTAAAAAGAAACATTTGGCAAAACTTGTTAAACTTCGTTCTATAATCATAGCCGCATTATATTGCATTGTAAAAATAGTATATAATCTCATGTATTGTTATTAATAGAGCCTTCAAGTGAAACGGAAATTTCAATAAGTAAGTTGAAATTTATATTTATATTAGATACGTCTTTGGTTTTAATATATCTTTCAAAATATTATGGAATAAAGACTTGATCTAACACGAGTATTATACTCTTTTAGGTAAGGGTGTCTTATCAGTGCTAAATCTACAATCTATTAATTTCAATCAGACCGTTCAGAAACTATATTATTACTTTATTAAACGAATTTTTTATATTTTCCACGCTAAAGCGACAGCTGGGAGTGTTCACCACTAATGAGTCAAATATTTCTAATATTTCTTTAGCAGTAAGGAGAGTAGAAAAACTGGAATTTGATCATTTCAAGTCTTATATATTTATTTAATGTTATTGCCTTATATTTAATTTATGCTATTATAAGATTTTTGAGAAAATAATGGAATGGTAAACAATCAGAGAATCTTGGTTTGGATTCAAATTTGTTTAAGTGATTAAGAGAAATATAGAAGTCAAGACATACAACAGAGAGTGCGGTCAACTTGTAAATTACTAAGTCAAAGAGAAGTCTGACAACATGTAGTCCCCAGTAGAGATTGAGATATAAAATATCTTATAGTATATGTATATTTTTATAAATGAATATTCAATCCCCATTATATATCAAAATATGAAATTATATAGAGTAATCATTTATTATAATTAAATTCGGTAATTTATATAGAGTACCTGAATGAATATTTCTACAATAAATATTTAAATATGAAAAAAATCGAGGTCTTGAACAAACATGTTTCAATTATTATTTCAAATGTGGCTATCCTATTAAAATATATTTTTGAAAATAAAATATGATTTCTCTTCTTTCCACTTTCTTTAAAATTGGTAAATACATAATAATGTGTCATTTTGTATATATAGCTATCCGCAAAATGATTCAAGGTAAGTTCTAATTTTTTATTTTTTCTCAATAAATAATTTTTATTTACGTTGAAATGTTATTTCTGAAACAAATAGTATGTATTATCAAGATTTCCTTTTATTTTTATGGAATTATGTGAATTAAGGTACAATTTTCAATTCAATAAAGATAACTTAATTCAATAATAAAGCAAATCTCCTTATTAAAATAGTTTAAACACAAAGTTGTATCAACTACATTAATTATTTTACCTATATGCAAAAATTAGCCTATCTACAAATTTTATAAAATATCAAAGAAGCATTGAAATTAATCCATAATTAACAGTTGTATTTTATCATAAAAATATAATAACATAATCTTTTAATTGATTAATTAATTGTTATAATTAATGTTTTTTGTCTTTATAAAACGGTCGAAAAAAACCGAAAGAACATTTTTTACAACCCAATATATATGCTCTAAGATGCCAAAATTACTATTAATATATTCAAATTATCTTTATTTCAGAAATTCTTGAAGAATGTGGTGAGTAGCGTCGATGTTTTTTATTTCAATGAAAAGAAAATAAATTCACTTATTAAATAGAATATAGAAGTAAATGTCGTCTGTATGTTAACCTATATGTTTATTTGTGTATATAGCTTACTTATATATTAATTTTTTCCACAAAAACATATTCAAATAGCGAATTTTGTTGCATTATAGGTAATATATCACACTTTATGTGAATAATAAAATAGTTACGATGTACTAGAGCGCCATCTGTTATCAAATTATAAAACTATTTTAGAGGCGTAATATTCTTTTTAAAATAAAACAATTTCTACTGTCCTTACTTTAATTTTTCCATCGCAGTAAGGACAGTAGAAATTGTTTTATTTTAAAAAGAATATTACGCCTCTAAAATAGTTTTATAATAAAATAGTTGTTTTATATTTTTGAAAATATTTTTTCAATAAAAATATACGAGATCTCAAGCATTCAATTTATAAAAGTCGCTTATGTCTAATCTATGGTAGTTCCAAAAGCAATCCCTGTGATTATTTTTGTTTATATTTGTACACATAAACTAACAAATCAAATATTTTTTAAATATTATTATTCAAAATATTATTCAGCCGAGTCTATTCTTCTCCTCAAGCGTTGAACCCACCTCGTAAATCTGCTTTGAAAACACTCTGGAGGTATTTTCCCTCAACTATGTCTTTATGGACTGTTTTACTGCCTTGAGGTCTTCATATTTTTTTCCTCAGAATTTTCCCTCAGGGGATTATACATATAAGACAAGAGGTTCCTAATCTGGGCTGTATTAAAGTAGTGGAACCAGTGACCAATTCATTTGTGGGAATCTATATTGAGTCCCTCTCAAATACACCCCACGCGTAATAGTTCAGCGGATTGACATCTAGTGAGCTTGAGAGACAAAATGTTAGGTGTTAGATTCATGATAATTTTCTCGTCTGAGTAAAAACAGATCATTCCTGGCACCTAGGATGTTTGAGCTTGTTCAGAAGGCGCTTGGCTCTGGTCAAGTGGCTCACCTTAGTTCTTTCCGACATGAAATGCCCTCTCTGCATCATTTATGATTTGACAATTAGACTCTGAAATGTGGAAGAACGAGTGCAGCCGTTGTCATATGGTAACTTTAATATTCAAGAGAAATCTCTGGTATTTTTTCAAAATAACTTCCTTGAGTTTACGTATAGTTAGAATATAGGGACAAGCATTCATTGGGTTATATTATATTTAATATATATATATATATATATATCACTTTTCGAGATATTAAATTACAATAATGAGTTTTGTGTACCAATTCTCGCTTATTTGTGTTATAGAAAAGATTACAGGAGGTCGAGGTAAATATAATTAAGTTTTGTAATTTAATATTATCTTATAGAATATATAAATAGAACTTTCTCCGCGAAGTAGGATTTAATCTAAAAGATTAAAATTAGTTCTTCCCCGACAAAATAGACACAAAGTTACAATGTTTTCTATGTAATGCACTTCACAATTTAAGGAATGAAATCTTCCTAAGCAGTCAAAACGTTCTTTAGAAGGCAAAGTGTTTAGGTCAATTATTTTTCTGTAAAATATATGACCTATATAATTAATTTAAATAAATATCAAATCGAGATGAAGTTTACCATTAAAGTTCAAACCCTTTATTTTACCTTTTAAAATACATTTTTTATAGAATAGAAAATCTCGTTAAAAAAGGTAGATTCTCTTTTTCTTTTATAAGTCAATAGTAAAATTATATGATTTTATATATATAATATAAATAGATTTAAACCTTTAATAAAGATCAGCTTCAAATTAAAATTACTAGCTTACAATGTGAGAACATTACCTTGAAATGAATCATTGTAAATTGATTTAAATTTATACTGATCTAAACTTAAATTTCTAAAACATTCTTCTTTTATTGAATTTATTTACTATTTAAAGTAGAAATTTATAGCATATTTGCTTATTCTTTCTTTTTAGAACTTAAATACATCATGAATATTTACACTGGAAAAATTTACTTAAAAATAGTGATTAATTTTGTATTTAGAATTTTAGAATGCAATAGATCTATAGCATAAATATTAAATTGTTGGATATTTTTCAGATGAAAGTGTACTTATTGGTAGGTATGAATTTGATTTTTTTTATTTAATAAAGGTTTTTGAATAATATAAACTCCATTTAATATAGTTTTTTTTATCATAGAAATAATAACTACTGCTGAAAAATATTTAATTTCAGTATATATTATATATCCATTATTATTTTATTCAAGTTTAAGAATTTAATATATCAGTTTCTTCATAAAATATTTATTTATTTTATTCTAAAATAATATTTATATACAATATATTATTTCCATAATATAATATAATGCGGCTTACGATTTTATGAAAAAGTATGCAAATAATATCGCAAATGTTTCTTTTGTACGAAAATTCGAAATATTCCCATCCCTGGACACTTTATTTTTTCGTTTATCATTACTCTTCACAATTCATCCTTTCATATTTCATCCCTAAGGTTAGAAATGTTCGTTATTTCTCCTTAAAATAAATTTCGATTTTTTCCTACAAAAGAAACATTTGCGGTATAATTTTCCTACTTCGTGCTACAATATTATGTCCATTTAGGAACAAAATATCGTACTATTTAAAACGATTTTTTCAATTGAAAAATATTATCTTTCTGATTTTACTGCTATGAAACATATATAGGGAGGCTGATGTAACATCCAAGCAGTTTTTCCAATTCAATTCACCAGAGGGTTGTAATACTGCAATCGTTAATCTACTATTTTATTGTGTTATTATAGTCCATACCCAGCACTAGAAATATAATATTGGAAACATATTTGAGTCAAAAGGCGATCTATCAATTAAGAATATATAAAAGGCCGTACCTGGATCTGTAAAGAAAACAGTGAAATAAATTGATAAAGAGGGAGCAAACTCTCGAAATATTTTGAGAATTCTTTTTTTTTACAGATCCAGGTACGCTTTCTTATATATTTGATAACATATGTTATAAATCTAGGTAAATAATATCAGAGATAATAGTATAAAAATATATAAATGAAGCAATAATATTTATTCTATAAAAAAAGAGAAATGGCTAATGAACATAATTTCAATAAAGATAATTAATACGTCACCTATGTAAAAGAAATAAAAACATTTAGCGGGATAAATTAATATTGCAATGGAATTATAGGGAGAGGACCTGGATCAACATAAATAACGAGGTGAAAACAATTAAATATATTTATGAATGAAATTCGCGATTCATAAACCTAGGCTAATTTCAAAAGAAAAATGCATTTTTTAAATATAGCCCATGCAATTAACATTTTCAGACTTATTAATTTTTGATTAAAAAGGCATATATTGGATCAAAATATCATTTGTTTTACCAACTGATATTTTGGTAGAATAAATGATATTCTTATTCAATATATACCTTTTTAATTGAAGATTTATTTATGGATTGTTCTACTTTCAAAAGACTTATTAATATATCAAAGAATTTTTAATATTTAATTTTGTATAAAATAAAAGGATTTAAAAGGGCGAATGTTTCTTTTATACATAAAACGAACTTCTACTGTCCTTACTGCGATGAAAAAATATATTGGGAGGGCTTGGCTCATCAGTGGTGAACCCTCCCAGCGGTTTCGCCAATTTAATCCACTATACCGCTTCTCAGAGCTCTAATACTGTATTGGATCATTCTGCTTTTATATACTACACTGAAGGATGGAATCTTAGAAATGGTTTTCAAGTATGGTGGATTAAATTGGCGAAACCGCTGGGAGGGTTCACCACTGATGAGCCAAGCCCTCCCAATATATTTTTTCATCGCAATAAGGACAGTAGAAGTTTGTTTTATGTATAAAAGAAACATTCGCGCTTTTAAATCCTTTTATTTTATATGTATAGATGGCGCGTTATTGATTTGTGTTAATTAAATTTTGCAAATATTTCATATTTTTTGAAGAATAAAATCACTTTTTCTACTTTCTTATCTCCACACTGGGTGGAGTAGAATGCGTCTGCCTTTGTCATCAAGACTGGGAGCACTACTCAGTGGCAGGCCGACTTAGCTTCAAAAGAAATAGCTACCTCTGACATGAGGAACAGACGCCATGTGCAGCCGCTCCTAACATGGAGTACAAACGCTGCTCATCCTGTATCCCTGGATTAGGAGCCCTTACAGGGTACTATCAGCCGGGCCAGCTGAGCCCAGGTTTTTTAGTGAGCTTGTTACAGCTCCCCCTCCTCCTTTTTCATCCGGGCTTGGGACCGGAAAAGGCGGAGTTTTAAAATCACTGAACTAATTAAATGCTATTGTATAAACATAGCATTTATTGTTATTTTATGATTCCGAATGATTCATATTCTGATATGATTAGAATATAATATAGTATGATACTATAAATAATATATAATATATTTATATGTTTTACACTGTTTACAAATATTTGGATGTACTTTTATATATGTCTCACATAACTATATACTGAACTTTTCAATACTCTTTGTTTTTGGTTTTTGGATAGAATTACTCATCGAATTGCGTAAGTAATTAATCAATATCCAATTGATTATTTATTATAAAATTTTGTTTATATAATAATATGCTTTATTTACGCGCAATATTTTGAAAGTAAAGAAAATAATTTTAAATAACCTCTGTTTGTATTTATATTAGTTCGATTGATAATTATAAACCTGAATGTGGAAGAAAAAAATATAAAAAAAAACAAATTTTCGAAATTTGTTTGAGGAAACACTGTCATTTTTATCTCTCGAATAAAAATATATATTATATATATTTTTTCTATATAATAATTTATTACCATTTGCGAATAAGACACGCTGTATCCGACCGGGATAATTGCGCGTGAAACTATTTACAATAATTCATATTGTAGTAGAGTAGGTAACAGAATTATCGAAAATAAAATAAACATATATTTAAAAAATAATATTATAATAAAATATATAGAAAACATTCAATATGTAGATCAATAGATATAATTTCATGAAATGATAATATTATTCTCATAAAAAATGATATAAGTTTTATTCGTGTCTAGAATATGAGTGAAATCATATCTATAATAGAATGATTTTAGGTAAATTTTTCTTCTAATAATTTGGTAATAATTTGATTTTTTTTTTTATTCTTCAGTGAGAGAAACAGGTAATTACTTTTTAAAAATATATTTTTATCTTCGAATGTAGATATATCATTTTAATATATTTTGCCCTGCCCTAGTACACGTGGTACAGGCCATGAAAATCATGGTGGGTAGAAATAGGCGACTGCTTTTACTGTTAGTGTACCACATGTCTACACATGTGAAAAGCAGTAAATATTTATAATATAAATATTATAAAATTATTTTAACAGTAATATAAATAATTATATTACTCTATTACCTATATATTACTATACAATTTAAATTTAATTAAATTTTGAAAGGATTATTCGTTTTAAATATATTATAACATAGTATTTATTAATTTTATTTATGTAACATAATATTTCTTAATTTTATTATTTTTTTATTTAACAGAGTGGTCATTTTTATGTTTTATATCTGGCGACTCTGTAAATTTCCCTCGTGGCTTATTTTTGTTTAACTTTGATAGTTTGATAGTTTGTCCTTCCCTGAAATAAATTTTGTTTCTTCCTGAAGTTTTTGTCTTCCCTAATCTTCCACGTGGCAATATAAAGATGTACAAAATATATAATTAACAAATTAAAACACATATAAGTTATATTTATATTATAAATTTAATGTAACATAATTGAAATTATCAAAACAATTTTTATATATTATGTTTATTTGAGGATTATTTATGTAAATTAAATTAGTTTACATTAGATAATTTGTGAATAAATAATATAGAATATCTCTCAGAATTTCATAACTTGTGATTTAAATTGAAAATGTTATATAGATCAAAATATATCTAGCATATTTATTTCATTTCATAATAAAAAATATCCCATGTGTTTTTAATTTTTATTTTTCATATTTCAGGAGATACCACAGTTGGGTCATCAGGTGAATAGAATTTATCATTTTTATATTTATAAATGTCTACACATATATGTATTAAACCTTAATAAAATTAGTGTATTATGATATAATAACTATCTTCAAATAACTGTTACCATGATATCCTATATGTGATATGATGAGATGATCATATCATAATTTCATTTAATTGAATAAAAATATTTAATTGTAAAACAAGGAAAATTGATATGAATATGTATATATCAAAATTAAGCGAAATTTAATAAATGAATAGTTTTTTAATGTATTATATATATTTAATCGATAGTTAAATATTTGAATTTCTATAGCATTTTGCTAATTTCAGCTTTTTATTCGTATGGCTATCGGATATTATTGTATATAGGTGTATTTAAATACCAGGATTTATCAATTGTTTATTTCCAAAGTGGAACCCAATATAAAATCAATTTATATATATATATATGTTTATGAAGTTTAAATATATAAGAGCTCAGCCCCATTGTCGATGAGCATGCACAAGTGATTGAAATAACGTAATACGGTAAAGATGAAGAATGGGTGTTAAAATATAAAGATTCGAGTATTATTGCGCTTCTTTTCGAAAAAAGGTCTAAATGCAAATATAGCGGCAAAAGAAATATGCGAGGTGGAAGGTAAAGGGATATTTAATAGAAGAACAGTTTCAATGTGGTTTAAGAGATTTAGAAAATCACCAGAGACATCAGCCTTGAGGACAAACCTTAAATGGGAAAACCAAATGTTACGAATATTGACCCTGTGATTGCTGGTGATGGACAATATAAAACAATCTACGCGTGAAAAATCAGCCAGACTCGGACTATTCAAAGATATGATCAACCAAATTCGACACAAACTGTACTTTGTTATCAAAAGCCCGAGATCCTTAAAACATGGCTACACTCCAGTCCTAGAGGCGAGTCGATAACTATGACGATTTTTAGAAAATCGCAAAATAATTGTTTTGGAAGCGGATTGTGACTGTGGTTGAAATATGGATCTATCATTGTAACATCAGCACAAGAAAACAATAAGTACCCTGGTATCAAGAGACTAAATCTATGGTTAAATATTATTGCTTTGGCCATGAAGTGATGTTGTTTGTATGGTTAATATCAATGGTATTGTACACTACGGACTTGTTCCTGATGGTCGTGCAGTTAATGTCTATCTCTACTAAGAACAACTCAGCCGAATATATAAATTTTTGAAGATTCGATACACCCTGCATTGATCAAACGAAAGCGATTACTCATTTTATATGATACGCTCCATCAAGGAGAGATAGTTTTACAAATAATAGGCTGAATTATTTAGGGGGTATTATGTTCAACTTTACCTTGTTAGATATTGCGTCATTTGTTAAAGTTTTAATTTGGGTCATAGTTACATTTCTAAGGAGAAGAAACAAATATTCCAAGACGTCACATTGCTTGTTGTGACCTTTCGAAATTAAACCCCGAGATTGGTATCGTTAGAAAATTGAAAACCGGTTAAAAAATGGCTGGCTGTTATTGAAAATAATAGTCTCTACTTCAATGAATAAACATTTTGTTTATTCATTATTCAATATGTATTACAATCTTATTCATGAAAATGAACATTTGGTAAAGCCTGGTATATTTTGAAATTTTCATCAGATATTTTAGAAGCTGATTCATTTTTCAAAATTTCACAGTAACATTACCTCATTTGAAAAAAAAAATGCATTTCAATTTTCATAAATTCGATTTGTATTTATTTATTTTTACAATAATTACAAATGCTCTTTGGTCTATAACTTAATATTTCGTGATATTTCTACTGTCTAATGTGTAAATATGAATTTATTTTATTAATAATATTATAATTTGACCCCCTAATAATAAATCTAGACAATAAATTTTGTTGTAAATATCTTCAACATCTACAAACGAATTTTCAGAATTGGGAAGTGCTTCTTACGAATCGGAAGGTAAGGGAATTAAAAATTAATAAATATATTCATCATATAATATCACAATATAACCTATAAAAATATATGAATATACAAATATGATCCATATTCAATTTTATTAGAATAAATTTAATTATAAAGGTTAAAAGTTGCATCTGCAAATTTGCTTCGATATATAAAATTTGATGATATATTTTATATATATAATTAAAATATTTCATTTATAATTTAAAGATATAGTTGAAAGAGAATAATTTAATATATAATGAATATTTATGATAAAAATCATTCATATTTTTTTACTGGGTATTTAAATAAATTTGAATAGCTAAAACCTTTTGATCAAAATCAGAAACAACAACAAGTCTCCAAGGATAAATGTTTTCTTTTATTACCGACACTTCAAGCTTCGGGTATAACGACCTTTCTACAAGAATTTCGAATAGGAAATGAATCTTAGCTGTTCCATAGATTTATACACAAGTGATAAATAACTGTGATGTTTAACTGATATAGTGAATATTAGAAAGGTTAACTATTATTCTGTAGGAGAAAACACAGATATATTTGAAGGTAAGAACAAATTATTGTTAAAAATATAATATAACAAAGAATTTATTAAATTTGTGCCTTCATCTATTTTTTTATATAATGTGGAATATACAAACCTCATATCAATTTTATCATAAATTTCATTTTAATGATTTTATCTGTTTAGATATATTTGAGTTAATCCTAGGTAAGTTATAATATAACCTTTTGTTTAATTTTATAAAATTGTAACTAGATAATAAATTTAAAATATTAAGCCCAATTTTCATTTATAAAATAAAACTTTCTTTTAACTTTTCTGTGTATGTACGATGAAAAATATATAGGTAATCCTGACTCATCAATGATGTACTCTTACAGCAGTTGCGCCACTCTTAATCTTCCGGACAGCTCTGAGAGTTTTCATCGTACAAACATAGAATGAGCTGTAGGGTTTTTTATTTATAAAATAAAAATACACGGTAAATAAATTAAAACTAATATACATATTGCGCACCGCACTATGTGATTGAGCGCAATATTTATATAATATTTGAGGGAGAAAAAAAATTGAATAATATATATTAATTACTTTAAAATACTCTTTAAACAGATATAGGTTTTTTAATTGGCTTTATTTTTTTCTTTATAGAATCTTTTAAAAAATCAAGGCTAAATATTAATTTAATGCATTTTATTATATAAAAAGGGGATCAATACAGATATGAATATTCATATAAAATATAAATTAATTGATTTAGAAGAAGATATATTGAATTGAATATTTTTTGACAGGATAAAAATAAATTTGGAACTAATTTTAAAGTACATTTTTATTTCAATATATAAATATTCTGTTTATATATATAAACTTAAATATTTATATATTTCATATATTCCTAGGTATTTGACAACGTTTTTTTTTTTGTTAATAGAATTACTTGGGAAAATCAGTGAGTAGATATAAAAATGTATATTTTAAAACTAGACAATCAATATCTTTAATTGATTTATCATTTTATATGTATTATTAAATAAATATAAAAACATTATTTTATATTTAAAATATTTATTAAGATATAGTAAATATACAATAATCCGAAATATTGCATTAGAAGACAGTATTACTACTTTATTTATGTTTTAAAACTATGATTTTTATACTATTGAAGTAATTAATAAAATTAGAAAAAGGTTCTTTTTAATTTTAATATCTGTAATATATTTTTTTAACAATTTTCTTTCGAGGCATAAATGATCTCGGGCTTGATTTATATATATATATATATATGGCGTAAAAAAACTTATAATATACACTTTCTTATTATTCGTCAATGATAAAATATTCTATATTATCAATTATAATATAACTTTAATATTTAAAATTATCAATAATAATAATTTTAAAGAATAGAAAACTGCATAAATACAATAAATTATTAATATATATTTAATTTCTCAGTTTTGTTTATTTTTAATTCACACTTTTTTTCCAATTTTGAAAAAAGTAATTTAAAAAATATATTTTATGTTTCAGAATTACCCACGTTTTTTAAAAGGTTAGCTGTTTTTATTATATTTCTCACATAATAGGTTTTGAATAAATTATTTATCAATATAAATAATAAAATAGATTTTTAAAAAAACATTTATATGCGTTTTACGCATGAGGATGTTACAAAACAAACAAATATCCAGTTTTTCGAAAATTTAAATACTGATTAATTATTACTTAATTAACTCTTATTTTTGATTCTCATTATATTTTGAACATTGGCTTAGATTTCTAAACATATTTCTATTTATGGTAAAAATTGAATTATATTAATTAAACTATTGAAAATTGATCAAAATATCCTTTTTATATCGAATAATTCGAAGTTTCTGAAGTTTTTCTGTTTAAAATCGCAATAATTTGACAAGGAAAGAGATTGACATTAAGAAACGGATAATCGAAAACAAAAATTATTTAATAATATTCTATTGCTCAAAAAAACCAACAAATTTCTGATGAATATTCTTCTCTCACGATAATTCAAGAGTTGGCCTGGGAAACTCAATCCTCTAGTTTATGTAAAAACAAAAACTTCCAAAAGGGTATAATGAAATACATACAAATGAGTCGTAAAATATTGCATAGATTATATTCTAAAAACGGGTTGTTGACAAATTTTAATTGTCTTTATAGCCATGTATAATCATAGTGGGAAGCTTTGAACAGCTTTTAATGCAAGTGACCACATATCTATATAGATAGCCTTTGTATGTACCTAAGACTTTTTAAATGTATTCACTAGTGGATATATACTTTTGTAAACATTGTAGGGGCTATTCAACTAACTCTATTCTTGGACAAAGTAAACAATGCGAAATCGACCACAAGCTTTTGATGTCTAGATTCAACGGTTCATACCAATCAATAAATCAATATCTAAAGTAATCACACACAAAATAATTGTTTTAAGAATTCCTTAGGAATTGAAAAAATGAAGGTGTTATAAAATATTATTGTATTAGGAAGCAGTTCCTTAAACTGATGTTGGTTGGAAAAAAACGCTGAAAAATTATCTTCTCGCTTAAAATTTCACTCCGTAATATATTAATATTGTTTAGAGAAGTGTTCGAAATAACTATATTATAATATATAAGAAATTAATATTACCAATATCAAAAAAGAAACTAATGTTTTGTGTAAAATTTAAAAATTAACTTTACTTGTTATAATCGTTCAAAAATAAAATTATTTTTTAACAGCATAATAAATTACATTATATTGTCACGTTGGAAATTAGGAAAACCAAACTTCAGAATGACACAGCATTTCATTTAAGGCAAGAACAAATTAAATTGATAAAATACAAGAGAATAAATCAGGGAAGTTAACGCAGAGTAATAATATATATGAACATCGAATAAAGTTCAATTCACATTTTGTAAATACATTCTAAACTTTCTACAAAATCTGGATCTCTAATGTTTTCATGCGGTGAATAATGTAAATAACTTATGTAAATAAACCTTTCTCCTTGTTTGCCGCAAGTATCCCTTGAGGGATATAACGCTTTGGAAATAAAATAATGGCCATAACATCGTAATTGATAATCTGCTAATAAAATAATACTTTGCCACAATATTTATGTTAATATATTGTATTGTTTTCAAATATTAAAATAAAAATAAAATAATCAAATTTTGAACTGATAATTAACCTTAACTTTTCTAATGGACTAAATATTTTGTAGGTTCAAAGGAAACAATTGCAGGTGAGTTGGAATATAAAATTGTAAATAGTGATCTCTTCCTCCTATTAAATATATTTCCATATTTCAGTTGGATTTATATACTATATTATTGAATATACTTATGACATTTCATACAATTTTTTAATATTAATGTTAATTTTAATTCTTAATTTTTATATTCTATATTTTTTATTTATTTAATTCATTCAAATGTTTCATTACATGAAGAATTAAATAAATAATTATAAATTTCATAATAATCAACTATTATTGTAATTTCTAAATATTAAATTGTTTTGATTTAGAAATAATCATTAAATTTGGTGAGTAACTCATGATACATTTTCTATCATTATTATTAATAATTTATATTTTCAATATGATGTTATGAATATGAAAATATCATTTAAAATACACATGAACAAAATATTTCATATTTATTAAAATTTTGTGTATGGGATATTTACGTTAATATGAAAAATCAATAATATTGGAACAAAAATATATTTAATCATTTGTTTTAAAAAATATATATATATAATTTTTAACATATAGAACAATAAATTATTATTAGTATGAGGAAGGCAACAGTAAACCTAAAGATTATACTAATAATATAAATTTTAAAAATAAGTTGCATATATATTTCTGCAAATTCATGTTCATGGAATATTTTTTGAATAGTTTTTCCATCTCTTTTCTTTTATATATAGAAGAAATATAATCTTTAATATATTATATCTAGATATTAACATTGAAACTTGAACATAAATTTTGGTTGAGTGTAGAAACACAGAATTTAGCTAACTCATTTTGTTTCTATTTTAGAAATATTACGAACAAAAGTCAGAAGTAAGTGTTTTCAAATTATTTTATCTATTCATACTAATTTTGAATATTTTATCTATTCGTATTAAAACTTAATATATAATTTTAATATGAATTCAATATATTAATGAAATGGTTCTCTATTACAGTTGTTATGCATAAATTAAAAGCCAAAGCTACAAAAATGTATATACAAATATATGTCTTTATTCAGTATTCAGAATATATAAAAATATATAAATATAATTTTATATAATATATTTAATATAATAAATATTTTACATTTTTAAAATATTTAATAAATCTGAATAATTATTGAATGTCTATGATCACTTTAATAAAAATTTGTTTTCAGAACCCAAACCAGGTAAGTTTAACTCTCAATATTTGAATACTAATTTTTTATGTTTTAAAATAACAATTTCACTGAAAGTAATAAATATTTCATATTATTTTGACAAGAAAGACATTCTTTAAATTCATATATCAATATTAATTCAAAAAGGAATATATTGTATTAAAAAATAATTTGATTAATCTAATATTTTAATTTTATTTAATAATCAATTTATAGATTGTTCTCTTTTCAATACGATATATCAATATCTTCCAGAGCAAAGTTATCATTGATTTTGTTGAGTTTTTTGAATAACCTACAAAAATATTTATTAATATTCACAATTTTATACAGAAACGGAAACATGAAAAATAATTAACTTTGTCATATATTTGAAAATGTTAATATATATAGATTAACTGTATATTTTACGAAAATATTATTGGAAAAAATTATATTGAATACTATGGACAAAGTAAATTATATTTTATAATAATAAATAATAGAACTATAAAGATTGGAATAAATTCGCTATGAAACTTCATATATAAAATACAATCGTGATACTCCTGTGGAAGGAAATGATAGGTCCGAAAGCTAGAGAATAAAAATTTGAACAAGAAACATAGCCCTGGAGACTTTATTTTCTTTATAATAATAAAATATATACAATGTGTCCAGATATCAAAGCTGAAATGATAAGTAAGTAAATATCATTTTTTTCTCTATATATTCTATGACATTTCTAATATATACATATAATAAACAGGCTATATATTGAATTGAAAATAAATATATGTTAGTATTTCAGGAAGCTGATTGATAAACTCTGCCACAGCATAATGATTTACCTATTTTGTAAAATATACTATATATTATAAAATAAAATAGGATGTATAAGCTCTTTTCATTTATTAGGCAAGGCAATCGCTTTAACCTATTTTCAATCCTGACTCCTCTACAGGGTTTATAAGTTGTTTTGAATCGTTGTAAAATAGATATTGCGTTGAAACATATGCCTATATACTGTAAACTGATTAAAATACTTTCAAATACCTGACCTTTTTATTTTAGAGATTTTAAAAACCCTTACACTTTGTTTAATATAACAATAAACAAACATATATAATTGTATTAAGTCATATGGGAATTATTAACATTTGGAAAAAAGTATCAAAACAATTTCAATAATCATTTTTTCAAATTTAAATTTGTATATGCTGCTCACTATATATTATTTATGGAATATATTTTATAAAATTTAATGATGTGTATATATTATGTTATTTTTTTCAACACAATTTGATGACATTCAGGATGTATCAAAGAATTTTTAGGTAAGTACAACATACCTAAAAATTAATATAATATTTATTATTTTCTATTAGGGGTGTATATAAAGAATTTATTTTATAAATCTATATTATATACAATTAATTTTATATCAAAACATATTTTATTTTGAATTATATATCCTACATCACTGAAATAGAAAACATTTATATTCATATGTATCAGATATATATTTTTAATAAATCAACTTGAAAAATACACAATAAATAGAAAGAATAAAAATATTGAATGATCTAAATTTATTGATCATCCATTCTATGTAATATAGTGCATAAGTGTCAATGTGAGAGGTGCCACACTTATGGTAAATAAATATTACGTGAAAAATATAAATGTAAAAACTGTTTTAACATGGCTAGAACAATTACACGTCCAATTGTTATAATTTAAAAGATCTCCTTACAAGAACATTTAAAACCCCAAAAAGGATAATACATTTCAAGGGTTTTTCTAAAAGGTAAATTATGATGCTTTAACTTTCCTGATAATATGATATTTTATCAAAATAATTGAACAAATTATCTCTCATCACTATTTATAAAAGATGATATAAAGGATAAATTAGTAAATTTATCCAAAAAAATAAATCAAAACAAATATTTGTAATCATAAAATCTTTTATTTATTTTATTATATTATTCATTGATTTTCAATTTATTTTCAATAACTTCAACTTTTTAAAAAATATTTGCGATTTCTTCAACTATAGTAATATGAAATATCAATTTGTTGAGCCTGATTGCCCCATATAGAATTTAGAGAGAGGATATTCATTATATTATTGGTTATAATTAAGAGAGAATTTATATTCAAATATAATTTATATAATGATCATATAGAATATATGATTTTGTATTTGGCTAATAACTTAATCATTTTATATAGATTTTATATATTAATACATATAATATGAATTATTATTTTCAAATATATATATAATAATATCACTTTAATATAAAATTGTGTACAGTGTATATTTAATTGATTTCTCCTTTGTTTAGAGTTCCTAGAAGAATGGAGTAGGTGAAGTTTAAATATTAATTAATTTTATCATATTTTAATGGTATTATATGTATTATGAAATATATTAAGTATGTATTTAAACGAATTTTTTAAATTTGAAAAATTATATCGATTAATAATTCTACATAATATATTATATAATGATAACAACTGGCTTTTAAATAATATTAGAAATTTGAAAGAATATTTTTATTTTTATTAAATATTAAGATATTGAAATCATCTTCAAATTGAATTATATATATCTCAAATTGATATACATTACTTTTATATGTTATATAAATATATATTAAACGATTTTTCTATATTTATTAGCACTAATTGGTTATGTGAACATAAATACTAATTGTTTTTGTGACCATTTCAGGTATAATCAAGAAAAAGAAAGGTATATCTCATTTCAATTTTTTTTTCAAAAACTCAAAACCTTTATTAAGACACACAGGTCTTACAGAGGATTCTCCTTGGGGTTACAAGACGGAGAAACCTATGAAAGTGGGAAATATACAAAGGGGTAAAAATGGAGAAAGATTATATACACATGATAAATATATACAGATTATTATTTGAATGATCCTATGGAAAATAAGAATATGTATTCATATTTCAAAATTAAAAATTCAAATTTAATTATTTTAAATAAACATCTCCTGTACAACCAAGAAACTAATTATCATCTGTCAGAATAAAATTCAATGAGAGAAGATAGTTTATTTTTAATAATTTCAAAATATGTTGGTTAAATTACTTTAGGTTAATATTTATTTAGACAGATGGCGCGAACAATCAGAAACTCTTAGTTGCATAATCAGAGGGATGTTTATTTAATTCATATATTATACATTTAATTGTTTATTTTTGATAATTCTGTTATCTCTTCTACTAGAATATGAACTATTGTAAATAGTTTCACGCGCTATTATCCAGATCAGATAAATCCACTAGATGGCGCTCTACAATCTATAAAAGTTCATGTGATCCTGATCAGGATATGCCTTTTATATTTTTAATATTATACACTGTTTCCAATACAATAGAATTTTTATACTATTTTAAATACCTTTTAGTTGAGTGGCTGGACAATTAGTATAGTTAATATTTTACACAAATAAATTTACTGGCAATGCGTTTCTTTTAAATATCATCAAATATTATCTCTACAGACCTTACTGCAAAAGTTATAACTCATATCATTGCAGTAAGGTCTGTAGAGATAATATTTGATTGTATTTAAAAGAAACGCATTGCCAGTAAATTTTTTTGTGTAAAATTTTAACGATATATGGCAATTAAATTTAATTTACTAATAAAAATCAGTATATTCTTTATTTCGCAAGAGAAGATTATGTTAATGATAAAATATACTTAAAATTTGTTTTCTTACAGTAAAGAGAGCGCTGGAGTAGTAGGAACTGTCTGTGTTATAGACAATCTCGACCCTAGATCGAATCCTGTATCATACGCTATTTCCCAATTTAAAAAGGGTTACATTTTTCACCATTTTTTTCCTAAATTCCGATCCCACCAGTTATTGCAAATCAAATGGTGCTCTGGCACACTTCTAAGTGCATAATCAAATCAAAAGTCGTTTAAAACTACACACCATGATTATCATGGCCTGTACCAGGTGTAATAGGGATATTGATATTGAGAAGGTAAGGATTTATTTAATACAAATTTTTAATCTATCATGTTAAATATATAATTTCAATTATAGAATATATATGACCCATATCTCTCTCTTTCTCTCTAATGTACGATTAATAAAGGTATATTCAATATTCTCTCTATCTTCCCCTTTCATGTTTAAATTAATTGATTTAATTAATTCAAAGATATCATATAAAGGAATGGCAATACACCCAGATGACACAAGAACCTATAGAGCATGCAACAACTGTCCTGGTGTGAATTTAAAACCTACTCACATATTCTCATGCCCAGCAATGGCCGCAGCCTTGCAGAAAATTGACTTAGACCCAGAGCAGCAGCTTTACACACCCAAGATAGTGGATATTGCTGCTGCTGTGATGGAGATTCATGTAGACATCTGAGACTCTTCTTTGGACACGATAACAGCAACAACAATTCAAATATATTTTTAAAAGATTCTAGGTCATTCGAGAAGCAAAATAATAAAAGTACAAAATATGTTTGTCTAAATCCATCCATTTCTTATGATAAACCTTCTAATTTGATAATTTTATATGAATGTATTTATATATATAAATTGATTGTGAGCAAATAATAATATATACACGATATTCAAAAAATATGTTTTATAAATATTTATAACTAGTGTTAATGGACATAAGACAAAAACGAAGAGCAGCTCGCGTCTAAAAACGTACCACTTTTTTTTTAAAGCTAGAAACTAGTTGCAAAAAGGTTTTTCTATAATGTGTATATAATTATTATGCTGTATGTTATAACTTTCTGAGTTAATATATTAAAAAATATTATGAATTTAACAATAATATGGAATTTTCTGATTTTATTTTCAGATAAAAAGATAATTTTGGGTAAGTTCATATGTTTAAACTCTATTAATTCAATTTTAAAAAGATGATACATTTTACAATATTTCATTTAATTTTATATAGCAGTTTAATTTGAATTGTGCTGGAAATTAATCCTGATATTGATAATGTGTTCAAGAAAAAAAGTATTTCTAGAAATATCTATTAACTTTTCACAAGGATATTATTGATTTATTGATGATATTCTATATTCGAGCTAACCAATCAAGTATATTTTAGAAATAAATTTAGAATAAAAAAGTGTATTCGAGGAATACAAATAAAGATTCAAAATGGTCATAAAACTATAATGTGTAATGAAATACAATTCTGTTCTAGAATTCTATATCAAATGGGGTAAGTATACAGAACAATAGTTTTATACCTAACTATTTATTTTTAAAGGAATTTATTCAATTATACATTTAAACATAAATTATTGTCGCAATTGAATGAATAAGAGGTACACAGAGCTATTTCAGCAGGTCTTATTATTAAATTAAGGCTCGAAAATTGAGTGATATCATTATCACACCTTATCTAAATAAAAAGAAAGAAATATCTACAGTTACAGAATTTACATAACATCGAACTATTAAAATATTTAATAATAAACAATTGCTTTGATTTCACTCTAAACAAAATTCGCGACAATATCACCTAAACAATTTTTTAAATTTATAATTGGTTCAATTATGTTGGGGGATATTCATAATAAAATATATTTATTATTTATAAATAGAGAATTAAGTATTTATTTTATAAGTATTATATCTATTAACATATTAGAATTCAATAATTATTCCTTGGCATCACACATAATATTTAATATATATAATAAATAGCTTTAAAAAACTATATTGATATACTTCTTATATTTCAAAAATATTATTGTCAACAAATTTGTAAAATAATATTTTTCAGGATTAGGAAAACCCAGTAAAGGTAAATAGGCCATTATCACTTATTACATTTATGCTAATGCTAAATGTGTATTTAAATTTTATTGTATTATATTTAATAAAAATATAATTCTATATTCTATAGAATATTTATTTAACCGGAAAAAATGAATTATTTTAATATATAATAAGCCATAAATATAAGTATTCAATCTTTCAATATATTAGCTTTCATTATATATAAATCCTTCTTACTAAATAAATAAAAGGTATAATATATATATTCAAATTGAGACAATATTTTAGTATAAAATATCAAGTAAAATTTATAATTTCATATTACCTATATAAAAATACATAAATAAAACTATTTATATATTATATTTTAAAAAATATCTAAAATCAGTAGTTAAGATCATGTATTGTTATCAACAGAGCCTTCAAGTGAAATAGAAATTTCAATAAGTAAGTTGAAACTTATATATCTATTATATTCGTTATTATTTTTAATAAATCTTTCAGTGTATGATGGAATTAATTTATTACCAGTTGCAAATAAGACACGCTATATCCGATCTGGTTAATTGCTCGTGAAACTATTTACAATAATTCATATTGTAGTAGAGTAGAGGTAACATAATTTTAAAAAGAAAATAAACAATTAAGAAAAATAGCATTAAATAAACATATACATTAAACAAATAAGAAACAAAATAAGCACATAGACGAAACCGCAAGGTAGTTATTTACAATATGTTAAACAATGATGGAAGTTGTTTTAATGAAGCTATCTGTAATAATTATCATTGTGGAGAGAGAAAGTTGATCAATTCGAGCGAATTGAGAGATGCCTTCTAATAAGAACGAGTATTCCTACCTTTTTTAAATAAACGAAATTTTACTTTTTTTAATGCGATGAAATTATGTTGGGAGGGTTTGTCTGATCAGTTTCAATTCTGCCAGCTAGTTGGTATCAATCAGACCGTTTGGGGGCTTATATAATACTTCATTATACGAATTTGCTTACATATACCACGTTAAATGGACAGCTAGTAGGGTTCTCCACTGATGAGCCAAATATTTATTTGGGATATACCCTGCATTTTCTATGGAAGGCAGCTTAGGGGTGTTTTGCGATCCTATGGACATATGCTTATAAGTCTGTAGAGGTACATACATATAAATTTAAGTTATTGCATCGAGCAAAGCTCTTCCGCAAATATGGTTTCATAACAAATATATATTAGTAAATTAAATTTATAAATTAAAACGCATCTATTGTTAAAATTTGTAACAATGTGTAAATTCACTGGCAATCTGTTTCTTTTCAACAATATAATCAAATATTATCTATACAGACCTTACTGCATTTATATAAGTTGTTTGTTAATTTACTAATATATATTTGTTATGAAACCATATTTGAGGAAGAGCTTTGCTCGATGCAATACCTTTATTATACCTATTAGCTTAGGTCCATAGGTTCACAAAACACCCCAAATATTTCTACTATATTTTAGAGAAGTAGGGACAGTAGAAGATAATCAAACCATTTTTCATTTTAAATATTAAATATTTTATTGAGAATCTGAAAAGGTATAGACGTAAAACAAAGAAAATATATGAAAATGAAAAACTCTAACTGGCCGTAGTGTCTAATTTTCTTCAGAAATAAAACAATAGTGTTTCAATTATTGCTTTAAATGTGAACTACTTGTAAAAATATAATTTTGAAAGGTAAAATATGATATCACTTTTTCTAGTTTTCTTTAATATTAGTAAATGCAATATAATATTTTTATTCTGTATGTATAGCTATCCGCAAAAAGATTCAAGGTAAGTTATAATTTTAATTTTTATTTTTAACACATAAATTATATCCACATTGAAATATTTTTCTGAAATATTAAGTATGTATTATCAAGATCCTCATCGATATTCATGGAATTATGCAAATAGATGTTAATTTTTCAATTAATAAAATATATTTTAATTCAATAAAAAGGCTAATTTCTTCATTACAAAAGTTGAAATACAAAGTTTATATATAAGTTCTTGACAAAATTTTTAAAAAATTAAAGAATTATTGAAGATTAATTTATAATTACCAGTAGTTTTTGATCAGAAAAATATAATAACATTTATAAAAAATATTATCATTGAATGCTATTATATTTTAATCAATATACACTGCTGGATTCCTAAATTGCAACACCAAGAAAGAGAAGGGATATCACAACAAAATATATTTAGATAACATGTTGACCAAGTATCAAATGATTAAATTTATAGACTTCTGCAAAGTGTGGTTCCTGCTAGAATCAGTAGCCAGAGTAGCCTTCATTGTTGGAGATCACCGCTTCCACACACCTCGGCATTGATTCAAAGAGACTTTGGATGAGCTCTTTGGGTACAGCAGACCACGCAGCTTCCACACGTTGCCAAAGTTGATCTGGTGTGGCAGCTGGGGATGTAATCTGGGTCAAACGTTGAGCAACCATGAACCAAATGTTTTCCATCGGCGAAAGTTCCGGAGAGCGAGCCGGACAGGGAAGCAATTCAATCTGGCGATTGATTAAAAATTTGGATAATGCGTGCTACCTGTGGTCGCGCATTATCCTGTTGAAATATGGCTGTGGGCAAGCCCTGAAGGTAAGGAAGGACAACTGGCTCCAACACCTTGAAGATGTAGCATTGGCTGTTTAAAGTACCGGAAATGCGTACTAGAGGAGTGCGATAGTGATATCCAATACCGCCCCATACCATAATACCCGGTGCAGGGCCAGTGTGGCGGTGCATAACGCAGCTGTTCAGCATCCTCTCTCCACGGTGTCCCCAGACTCGAATCCGACCATCGTGGTATTGCAGACAGAAGCGTGACTCGTCAGTAAAGACAATTTTATTCCATTCTGCCGTCCACATCCTTCTTTCATCGCACCATTACCCGCGGAGACGTCTGTGGTTCTGCATCAAGGCTAGACGAAGCAATGGACGTCTTGCGGACAGACCACTCTGCTGTAAACGGCGTCGAATGGTTCGCGCAGACACTGGATGAAGCGTTACAAACTGAATGTACTGTGCTACGGTTCGTGATGTGACCGAGCGATCTGTCACTGCCATGCGCACAATTTGCCTGTCAGCACGTGAAGTGGTACACTGAGGTGGATGCGATCGAACACGTCGGTCCGTCGTACCTTCCTGCAAACTATCACATATCCGCATTACAGTTGTTGTTTGGTTTCGTTCAACACGACTACCGATTTCCCTTAAAGATAATCCACAATCTCGGTAGGCCACTTTCCTTCTTCTGTCGGACTCGGATACTTGATAAAAAGATTTTCGCTGTTTTCTACGAGGCATAATTGATCGTTTTTTTTAAATACACAATAAAAACACATTTTCCGAACTTGAAATCGTTGAAATCTCCAAGCCTCAAATAGTGCTTTGAAGTGGAACCACAGGCGCGCTGAAATTCTAATCATTTGCATATCTCACCTCCGCTAATGCATATTGGAAATTTCATGTTATTTGCATGCTTCATTCTTCTTACTTCTCACGGTAGCCAGCAGTTTAGTATATTTGCGATAAGTGGTTATATATGTCGATGCCTCATATCCATATTTTCATATCAAATTATATAATCTGTTTGCTGAATGATAATATATTAGTATCTATTCTATGAGCTTTTAATATTATTAATAATATATGTATATTATATTAACTTTCAGAAATTATCGAAGAATGTGGTAAGTAGTATTATCTTTTTATAGACACCTATATACAATTAAACCTGTCTATAGCGCCCCCTATAGATAACGCCTCCCTCTCTATAGCGCCCGATTTTAAATACGTAGTACGATGCGATTTACATTAAAGGTGACGTGTCTATAGTACCCCCTCTCTCTATAGCACCCTATTTTGGTGAGTCCAAAGAGGGGGCGCTATAGATAGGTTTAACTGTATGTGAAATTATTCATGTCGATAGTTTAATTTAAATTTTTCTTTTAATAATATTGAATATATTTATTTAAAATATGCATTATCGCGCCATCTATTATTATAAATTGAAACTTATTCAGGCGGGGTTGATTTTTTTTCAGAAATTAAACAATTTCTAATACTCTTTGGGCAGTTTTTTCAATTTTTTGAAGTTTTTTCAATTCAAAAGTTTATTCAATTTCTTATAATATAGATGTGTATAGTGTATATAGAGGTTGTGAAAGATAAAAGATTGTGAAAAAGTAATTAAATTATTTTATGAAAATTCGAGATTATTATAGACGTGTATAATTCTTTTTAAAATTTAATATCTACTGCCCCTTAAATTTCATAGCAGATGGCGCGCTAATGCATCATAATATAAATTATTTTATATATATGCGTTTGGTTAATATATACTTTAGACAATAGAAAGCATTCATTTAATAATAAAATGAATAGATTCTCTAATATTCCAGTTCAATGAACGGCATCGTATATAAAAAAAACAACCTTTTTGTTTACTTAGATTAACGAATCACAACATAATGTCATGATTACGAAACTATTTTAGACGCGTAATATTTTTTTTTTAATTAAACAATTTCTACTGCCCTTACTGCAATGGAAAAATTAATGGGAGGGCCTGGCTCATCAGTGGTGAACCCTCCCAGCGGTTTCGCCAGTAAAATTAATTTTTCCATTTCAGTAAGGGCAGTAGAAATTGTTTTATTTTAAAAAGAATATTACGCGTCTAAAATAGTTTCGTAATTTGATAACAAATGGCGCTCTAGTGCATCGTAATGATGTCATGAGTTACAGGCAATAATTATTTTTATTTTATATCGAATAAAAAATATATAAACAAATAGAATTGGGTTGTTGGTTGACAAAGAATTACTTCCATTTGTAAAATGGATCTTCAGGACTTTATTTAAGCCTATTTAATAAAATAATTAAATAAGAGTGAAAAATAAAACAATAATAAAGAAAACAGCCGTTACAAACTCACCAACTGCAGCACGGTGAAGGAAAGCAGGAGCAGAACAGAAGACAGAAGTTCGTAGAACCTTCTAGAATCTCCCACGAAGTACACCGGCGTCGACGATAAGCAGCAGTCCGACCTCTTGAGTCAGCAGCGTTTACTTGGAGTCCTCCACGTAGCTTCGTTTTTCTTCTCCACTTCTTATCTTTCCTCCCGGCATGAGTTCCTCATCCCTATATATCCCGGAGTAGATCTTTCCAAATCGGTCATGGTTGGTCACCTAATCAGAAAACCGCCAACGCTAATCCCTGCGCAATCGCTTTATATTGGCCAATCAGTTGTTCTCCAATTTTTATACATTATTCTTGAACGTTCTAAAAATTATGTTCTGGAATGTTTCCTTTTTTTCTTATTCTACGTAACGATATTTTTATTGATTTAATAGGTTGGCATTTATCTGCAACAAAATTGAATATATTCCATACAGTATATATTCCCTTCATCGTATTATAGTTTAATTATAGATTTCCCTTTTTATAAATTGTATATAGAATTTTTGAATATATATACCATTTTTACCTATTTTATATTAAAACAATGAATATTGTGTACCAATTCTCGCTTATTTGTGTTATAGAAAAGATAACAGGAGATCGAGGTAAATATATTTCAAGTTGTGATTTAATATTATGTTATAATATATTTAGATAGAATTTTACACGAAGAAGGTTTATCTAAATAATGAAAATTAGTTATTAAGAGACAAAATAGTTTAAAGATCAAGATGGCAATGATTTTCTATGTAATGCGCTTTACACTATAACCAAAATTATCTTCCTAATCAGCCTAAATTTTTATAGATGGCAATCTGTTTAGGTCAATTTTTTTTCCGGAAAATATAGATGACCTAAATAATAAATTAAATTAAATTTAAAACCGAGATAAAGTTTTCCATGAGAGCATGCTGGTCTTCCTCAATTTATTCCAGTACCAGATAGAGCTTTCAGAATATATGAATTTTTTTTAATAAAATTTTGAAAAGGCATTTTGTTTTTAACTCTCTCTCTCTTTAATGGGAAGGTTTTACAATATTTGTAGAGATTAGAGATGGTTTAACTGGTGCTGGAAAAAGAAGACGAACATAAATGTAACCAACCTTAGACATATAGTGAATGCTTTCTTGGGAAATTTTGAATGAAAGGTCACTACAAAGCCTTACCCTTTTTTCAAAAAATTACAATATACTCGAAAAAATAGGAAAGGCGATAAGAACTCAGAATATACGAGGGCAGCATTAATAAGACCTAGCTTTAAATGACTTACGTAAAATTCCCATATTACTTTGAGGTAAAAATATCGTAAATTGATTAAATTTTTACTGATATAATCTTCAATTTACAAAACTCTCACCTTTATTGAATTTAGTCTTATATTTCAAGTTGGAATTTAAGCATCTTTGCTTATCTTTCTTTTTTTTTAGAACTAAAATATAGCAGTTACATTTTCTCTTTAGAATAATCTACTAAATATTGTGAGTAATATTGTATTTAGGATAAAATCAACGTGTGAATCTATAAAATGAATATTTAATTGCTGAATATTTCAGACGAAAGTGTACTTATTGGTAAGTATGAATTGAAATTTCAAATTAAAATAGATTTTTGAGTAATACAAACTTTTTTAATATGTTTTATCATAAAATAATTAGTTACTGTTGAATTATATTTAATTACATTATATAATAAAGTTATTATTATATTCACGTGTTAAGAATTTATTATTTATATTTATTTCTATATTGGAATAAATAAAAATGATTTATTTATTTTATTTTAAAATAATGTTTTATGTACTCGAATTTATATACTTATAGATACAAGATATCGTACTATTTTATCACGATATTCAAAATAAATAAAACATCTTTCTACTGTGTTCAAATCATTAAGCTTGAGGGATAAGTCTCTTTCAAATAAATTTATTTCAAGCTTTCGGGCCCAACCGCCCTTCGACAGGAAAATTATATTAGCTACTAAAGTTTTCGGATCTAATCTATATATACATTTGTGAGACGCCCGTGTCTCAAGTGTAATGCGAGGCTTGCCGCGGGAGGGGATGAGATCTTTGAAAAAGATGGCCGTTTAGCCCTTTGAAATATCTGAAATAAAAGATTATTTTACGATGTACTAGAGCGCCATCTGTTATCAAATTATAAAACTATTTTAGAGGCGTAATATTCTTTTTAAAATAAGATTATTTATTGAATCGCAGAGTTCATGATACTGAGGGGGGTTTTGTGGCTGCAGGGAATATTACATTGTAAATTTCAGGTAAATCAATTTTTCTATTGAGGCTCTGGAATTTGCTTGATAGGATGGATTCAATGATTAGTCTTTGGTGTTTGTTGGCAATATTGGAATAGTGAATTTTCGGTGATGTAATGTTGAAGGAATTTACAATGTAATATTCCCATCAGCCACAAAACCCCCCTCAGTATCATGAACTCTGCGATTCAATAAATAATCTTTTATTTCAGATATTTCAAAGGGCTAAACGGCCATCTTTTTCAAAGATCTCATCCCCTCCCGCGGCAAGCCTCGCATTACACTTTAGACACGGGCGTCTCACAAATGTATATATAGATTAGATCCGAAAACTTTAGTAGCTAATATAATTTTCCTGTCGAAGGGCGGTTGTGCCCGAAAGCTTGAAATAAATGTATTTGAAAGAGACTTATCCCTCAAGCTTA
Source organism: Cordylochernes scorpioides (assembly GCA_030710605.1). Classification (NCBI taxonomy): domain Eukaryota; kingdom Metazoa; phylum Arthropoda; class Arachnida; order Pseudoscorpiones; family Chernetidae; genus Cordylochernes; species Cordylochernes scorpioides. The sequence continues at coordinate 2,911,265 of CP092874.1, forward strand.
ATGATTTGAACATAATACAGTGTACTCCGCTTATAACAAAGTCGGTTATAGCGAAATTCCGCATATAGCGAATGAAATTGTCTGCACGAAAGAAAAGAAGGGCTTAAACCATTAAAAGAACTCTGGATATTGCGAAGTCGGATATAAAGAATTTTCGCTTATAACGAAGTGATTTGCATGTATAAATTTTTATTTTATCCGTTTATAACGAAGTTTTCTCATTTACCATTATAATTGACTAATATATTATGCATAATATATATCAAATTACAACGTGTGAATGACACAAATTTAATGATACACAACAAATAAGTTAATAATATACAATTTTAAAATATGCAAACATATTATAAGTATTTTTTTTACATTATTTAAACAAAATTAAATTGTTTAATAAACGCTTATATTTTATTAACGTTTACCATGGCAGGAGAACGAAAACAAACAAGAAACTCACTATCTCTGTCAGTCAAGCTGCAAATCCTAAGAGAGATTGAAGTGGAGAAGAAGAAAAAGACAGATGTTGCCCAGAAACATAATATCCCACAGTCGTCGCTCAGCACCATAATAAAGAACTCTGAGAAGATCCACCAACAAGCTCTGCATGCGGGAGAAAGCAGTCGGAAACGAGCACGTGGATCTACATATGCTGATGTTGATGAGGCTCTGCTGCAGTGGTTCAAGCAGGCAAGAAGTGCAAGTGCAAGAAAACACCTGATGAGGTTGTTATTGATCTTTGTGTTGCTCTTTTGAGTTGAATAGTAAATAAAATTATTGGTACAAAACATTTTTTTTTCCAACTGCGGATATAACAAACTTCGGATATAACAAAGTGATTGTCATGGATAATGCGACTTCGTTATAAGCGGAGTACACTGTATTATGGGATTACCTATTGATAATCTTTCTACTGTATTTACTACTATGAAATATATATGAGGAGGGCTTGGTTCATCGATGGTAGCCCACCAAAACAGTTCCACAAATTTACCATAGTGATGTGATACTGAAATCATGAATGCTCTATTGTAATGAGTCATTCTACTCTATAACCAGCACTAGAAAGGAATTATTAATTACATATGTATTACCTGTCAAATTACAGAGGAATATCCCTGATTTCTAACCTATCGAAATTATTTACATCTATCTTGAAGACAAGATTGAATGTTTGGATGGAGAGAAAGTCAATTTTGGCAGAAAATCAGGCTGGTTTTAGAAAAGGCTACTCTTGTCAGGACCACATTTTCACGCTCGTATCATTAATTCAAATGACCCTTAGCCGTAGAAGGGGAAAGTTATATGCCTTTTCATTGACCTAAGGAATGCCTTTGATACTGTGCCGCACCATCTACTTTGGAAAAAATTAGCATTAAATGGTCTGAGCGGTCGATTTATTAAACTAATTAAGAACTATTATACCCAAATGACGGCAACAGTCAGATGGCGGGGTTCCTTCACGGAGGCTATCAATATACAAGCGGGAGTATTGAAGGGAGAGCCGTTGTCACCTTATTTATTCATTCTCTTCCTAAACGATCTGGTACCCCTGTTCGATGAATCAGAATTGCCAGGCATAAATCCTGAGAATTATGGAACTATACACCTTTTACTGTATGCAGGCGACATAGTGATCTTAGGAGAATCGAAAATAAATTTGCAATTGAAGATTAACTTACTTAAAAAGTACTTAGAAGAGAACTGCCTAACGTTAAACCAAAATAAATCTAAAATAATGGTGTTTAGAAACGGTGGAAGAACAGCTCGTTCCGAGACATGGTTTTGGGGTCAGCAACCCCTGACAATAGTAGCTAAGTATTACATATCTGGGTTACCCTCTGACTACAAAAATCTCGACCCAATATGCTTCCCAATACTTTAGAAACAAAGCACTGAATGCAATTAATGCACTTTGGAGAATCCTTACAAAGGCGCGAATAAAATCCTTTACCTCAGTGATGAAACTTCTTCACACTATTGTTCTTCCTACGTTACTATATGCGGCACCAATGTGGGCAATTAACCAGCTGAAGACAGTCAATAATACCCAAGATGTATTTCTTCGTCTTTTAGACTTACCAAACTTCACACCAGGATATATCCTCAGAAGAGAATGTGGAAGAATATCAACTGAACTTAATGCTGTAAAACTCACATTAAAGTTTTGGGTCAGGATTTTAAAAATGGAGACGAGCAGATTACCACATGCTTGCTTAAACTATCTCTGGAAAGTCACCGCGAAAAAGGAAATAGAAAACAGTTTTACTCAGAATTTAATAAAAATTCTAGACTCTAAGGGATATTCCTTTCTTAAGGGCTGCGAAGACTACTTAGCCATACAGAAAGAATTGCCAGGCATAATTAGAACCACCACAGACCAACTAATTCAAAACGATCAGATGAAAATCATTGATTCAACCCACTTTGCTCACTACAAATTTTTGAGTGAATCATTCATGACAGAGAGGAACCTACGATTAAATATCTCGCTTTCCAACAAAAGAGTAGTTGCACAACATAGAGTTTTATGGCAATTTTTCAGGGAAGAAAGAAAAGACTTCTGGAAAGAAAATGGCCGGAACTGTTTACTTTATAAGGATCTCATGGATGATAATTTAGTTCACTATTTCTTCCAATGCCCTCTCTTAACAGAAAAACGTACTGAAATATTCCCAAGCCCTAACTCTGGTCAATTTAGATACCATCGCATATGTCAACTTCTCTCTTCAGCTCTGAATGATGAATTACTGATTGTTAGATACTTTAAGTTCTGCACAGAAGCTGGGCGCATGAGAAAGAATGCAGGGCAAAGGATACTGGAGGATGACCTATCTGTAAATAGGTAACTGAATGTGAGACAAACATTATTTTGTTGTAAATGTTTCCTCTTCCCTCTCCTCTTGTTGACGTGTAAATATGGCGAATCCTGTTTGGGGCGGAATGCCCTAAATGAAGGCTTTTGTTGTTGTTGTTTGTTGTTGTTGTTGATTACATATGTATTGAATAAGTATATAAGCTCAGACGATATACGATACACATATATAAATATTTAAAACAAATATTATTCTTCTGGAAACAATTCACAAACGGCTATTTAACATGATTTCAAAAGAGCAAATTAATATGTACAAAAAATGGAACCATTTAGCGCGATATGTTCGAATTGCAATGAAATTATAGTGAGAGGATCTGGATCAACAAGAGGTATGAACCAATCGAATATATCAAATATATTTTTGAATAAGAATTAGTAGTTTATAAACCTAGCTTAATTTTAAACGAAAAACGGATATTTATATTATTTCTATTTCGGTATTTCTTTGAGATAATCAATATATCAAAGAAATTTTACTATTTATTTAAAGGAGAATATTTCAGATTTTTAAAAATATAGAAATCACTGATCTAATAAAACTTTTGAAACATAGTGCCTATTTCATTTTAATAATTTAGGAAGATTCACACTCTCTGATATGTTTAAAATTTAATATATTGCCACCGTGGAACATTAGGAAACACAAACCTAGGTGTTAAAACTGTTTTACCGTTCTTTTACTTTGTACATAGAATGAAGGACTTAGGTGAAGGGAGACGAGCAAGATATCGACATGGTCGGGGAAACTCCCAGCTGGAACCGACCGAGGGCAAAGGTCACCAGATGGCCCGGGGAGGCAAAAGTCAAGTGGAAGTCTGGAATTTGTTTGGTTGTTCTGCAGGCCCGGGACAGCCCGCCATGTGGCGTCTTCTTTTTTTTTTCTCTCTTAGTTAGTTAGAAGCAGCGGACCAGGCGGGGAGACGCGCCTGAGGAGTATCCCACAAGCATCGTCTTGTGGATGGAAAGACGTCCGAGAAGTATCCTACAAGCAGCGTCTTGTGGACGGAAAGAACGTCTTGGAGTATCCCACAAGCAGCGTCTTGTGGACGGAAAGGACGTCTTGGAGTATCCCACAAGCAGAGTCTCGTGGACTGAAAGGACACGGAAAGGACGCTTTGGACATCGCACGAGCCGCGACAAAGTGGAACCAAGCTAAGCCAGCGACGGTGCTGCACCCGAGGTACTGTGTGAACACAACGCTGGACATTCCCCCTGACACTTATTTTTTATCTCCCTTCCCTAAGACTACTTTAATTTTACTTTACTTTTTTTGCTTAACCTTTTTTATCTTGTTTTTTATGCTTAATTCTTTATATATAAGTATAATTTTGCTTAACCTTGTTTCTTGTTTTTTATGCTTGATTCTTCACATATAAGTATATAATAGTTTTTAGCCCTTTTTGTTTTAATTTTTAAATAAAAACCTTTTGTTATACTGTGTTTTATGTGCATTTATTTCCCCCATTGTTTTTCCTTTCAATCGATCACCCTTTTTTTGTTTTTTAAACGAACAAGAACATTTTGGTGAGCCGGACGTGATCGATTTAAAGGAAATATGGAGGAAATGGATGCAATTAAAAAGCGCAGAAAAGCCATAAGAGGTACTTTCACTAGAATTATTAATGAAATAAATGGAGAATTTGAAAAGTCTCAAATTGATAGGAATGATATTTATTCTAAGTTTAATAGACTAGAGTCTTATTACACGAAACTTGTAGATCTAAACGAAAAAGATCAGGCTTTATTGGTAGTGAAAGAAGAGATTACAGAGGAAAGTATTGATAGGGAATGGCAAGATTGCGATAAATATGAAGAGGAAAAGTTTGATATTCAACAGAAAGTCAGTGTATTATGGAATCCCGATAAAGAAGAAACAATCCCGATTGCTAGCGAGGACACTGTAATAAATGTGAAATTACCAGAGTTAGCCCTAAAAAGCTATGATGGCTCTCTGGAAGGTTGGTTGCCTTGGTGGGCGCAGTTTTCGAAAATTCACGAAAATAAGAATTTATCCGATAGCGACCGGTTTTTATATTTGCGTCAAGCAATTGTACCAAATTCAGAAGCCTATCGTGTTGTAGCAAGCTATCCCGTTACAGGCGCCAACTATGTTTTGGCAGTACAAGCCCTACAGGAGCGATTCGGTGACCCGAATATACTGACAGAACTATATGTCAGACGTCTATTGAATTCGGTTATAACTAATGTAAAGAAGGAAAATAGAAATTTAAGCAGTCTGTACGACGAACTGAGCAGTCACCTCCGGTCGTTAGAGACATTGGGCATTGATCCCCAGTTGTCGGGTATTTTTTTATACCCTCTTGTCGAGTCTTCATTACCTTCGGATATTTTGAAAATATGGCACAGGCATCCTTCTTCGGGTTATGGTCTAGAGTTAGCAAAACGGGAAGAGTCAGATAAAGGGGTTGTAGGAGCTCAAGAAAGGCTAAGGTTATTATTGGACTTTCTAAAAGCCGAAGTAAGGAGTGCTCAACGGCTGAAATTTGTGGAAAAAGGCTTTAAGCAGGAGGAACCCTACAAAAGGTCTTACAATGATGGGACCAGAACAAGGAGCAATTTCAGACCCGCCACTGTGTCTAGTCTGTTCGGAGGGCGAACTAATATAAAATGCTTCTTTTGTGAAAGAACAAATCATGCGAGTCATCAATGCCGCTCCATAATGAAAATGTCTCCGGGAGAGAGAAATGATAAAATACGTAGTGCCCATCTATGTTTCAAATGCTTAAGAAAGGGACACATACAGAGTCAGTGCCGAGAACAATTGGAGTGCAAAAACTGTGAGAGAAACCACTTGGAAGTTTTATGTGAAGGAAATTCTTCTAACCGGTTAACGAAACCAGGAGGAGAAAATCTAAAGGAAAATGCACCTGGACCCATTGCATCGCTTTCTAGTCAAGCCTGCACCGGTCAGGTCTTGCTGATGACCACGGTAGCACTGTTAAGAGGCCCAAATGCCTCTAGAAGGGTTAGAATTCTCCTCGACAGTGGAAGTCAGTTTTCGTATATCAAACAGTCGTTAGTCTGGAGTATAGGAATAGAAAGAAAAGGCGAAATAACTATAGCTAAAAGTCTTTTTGGAGGTAATAAGATTGGTGAAGAAAAGCACGGTAAATTTATGTTAGAATTGGAGAATTTAGGTAATAAAAGAGATGTGATCCATATTGAGGCGCTGGATCAACGTAAAATTTGCGACGCCATACCACCTTTGCCAAAAGGAGACTGGTTAGAAAAATTAAAGATTAAGGACATAATATTGTCTCAGGACAATTTTAAAGGACAAGAGATTGACATATTGATTGGTGCTAACTATCTAGGTATGATTTTGACAGGAAAAATAGTTCAAGTTGAAGCAGATTTAACTGCGGTGGAAACGAAATTAGGTTGGACACTAATGGGCAATTCGCCAATTATTGATAGCAATGACAATGTGCAGCAGACTTTGATTCTGCTAACAACGCGATGCGATTTAAAGGATTTGTGGGATCTAGAAGTACTAGGCATTAGGGATCCTGTTGAAACTTGCTCCAAAGAGCCCAGATACCAGGAAATAAAAGAAAAGTTTATAACAAAAATTCAAAGACAAAGTGATCAGAGATATTCTGTAGGTCTACCTTGGAAGGTAGAAAAGGAGTCAATCCCCAGCAATCTTGACATAGCGATAAAAAGGTTAGATATAAGCACTAAGAAAATGACCTCACAGAATAAGTTGACCGAATATAGTCAGATCTTTAGAGACTGGCTGACTGAAGGACTCATTGAAAGAGTCGAGGAAAATCCTCTCGAGAGAAGAGGCTACTATTTACCTCACCGCCCTGTGTACAAGAAGGAATCTAAAACGACGCCCATACGTCCGGTTTTCGATGCTTCTTGTCTAGGTCATAATGGACTATCTTTGAATCAATGTTTAGAAAAGGGACCGAATTTATTGGAAAGAATCCCTGAAATAATGATAAGATTTCGGGAAATAAAATTTGGAGTCATGGCAGATATAAGAAAAGCATTCCAGATGGTGGCGATTGAAGAATCTGAACGGAACTACCTTAGATTCCTTTGGTGGGAAAAGGAGAGCGATAGAGAACTAATAGCTTACAGGCATAAGAGACTTGTATTTGGCTTAAACTGTAGTCCTTTTGTGCTGAACGCCGTAATAGAATACCATCTTCAATCAATAAGAGGCCCACTTGTTCAATGGGCAAAGATTTTAGCTCAATCCTTCTACATGGACAATTGTATTACTTCGCTGGAAACAAAGCAGGAAGTTCAGGAATTTCAAAAGGCCGCAATTGAAATTATGGACAGGGCTAAAATGGACTTACGAGAGTGGGAATATTCTCTGGAGGAAAACCCTGAAAAGGGGACTTGTACAAAAATATTGGGTGTTGTTTAGAATAAAATGGAAGATTCATTAAAATGCGAACTCCCTGACAATTTGAGTCTTCAACCCAAATTAACGAAAAGGCTGGTACTGTCCATGGTTCAGCGGATATTTGATCCACTTGGATTTTGCGCTCCAGTATTCTTGCCACCAAAGTTGTTACTGCAGCGATCATGGGGGCTGAAACTAGGTTGGGATACACCTTTACCCGAAAGTATGGCCCAGGAATTTCGAACCTGGTTGGATCAAATAAAATTCATAGAGTTAATAAAGATACCGAGATACATGTGGAATGATCTCATTTTCCCTACAGAAGTTCATATCTTTTGTGACGCTAGTCAAAGAGGCTATGGAGCTGTAGCCTATTTAAGGAGCGAAACGGGACGAGAAAATACTCTAACTTTGATTTGGAGCAAAGTCAGATTAGCTCTTATGAAGAGTATTACGATCCCTCGCTTGGAATTAATGGCCATGGTACTAGGAGCTAGACTAGCCAATGCAATCCAAGCTGCCTTGAAGATAAAATGTGAAACAACTCTTTGGTCTGACTCTACTACCGCGCTAAGTTGGATAAAGAAAGAAATTGAGTGGAGAGTTTTCGTGAGAAACCGAGTCAGATAAATACAGGCCACTACCAATTTGAACGATTCGAGGTTCGTTCCTAGTCAGTTGAACCCGGCCGATCTTCTGTCTCGAGGTTGCTCTCCAAGCCAGTTTGTGCAAAGCAGATGGTGGGAGGGCCCCGAATGGTTGAAAAAACCAAAATCCGAAAGGAAAAATCCAAAAGAAATAAATGTTGAAGAAAACATTATGAAAACCAACATTAATTTGAACATCGATTATAAAGACTGGATACTGACAAGGAGGTCTAATTACTCTCTCAACATCAGTGTAATGTCCTATGTTTTAAGATTTTTAGGGAAACTTAAAAAACAGTCAACTGAAACAGGACCTTTGAAAGTTTCAGAATTAGACTTGGCAGAAAAAAAGCTTATCCGAATGATTTAGGAGAAAGTCTCCATAGAGAAATCGAATGCAACCAAGAGTTTTAAAATATTAAAAAACACTGACGGACTTTGGTGCGTAGAAAGCAAACTTTTACATGGACAGGTCCCAGAAGAATTTAAAACTCCTATCATTCTACCAGGCGACCATCCCTTCATAGAGCAACTTATATGGGAAGTGCACCTGAAGAATGGACATGTAGGCGTGCAATTCATTTTATCAAAGCTGATAGAGAAATTTTGGATAATCAGGGGAAGGAAATCGATAAAGAAAATTATCAGTAAGTGCATTGCTTGCAAGAGACTTAAAGAAAAGTCTCTGCAAAGACCAATGGCAGCTTTGCCAGAAAACAGAATTGGACTGGGCAAACCCTTCCAAATTACAGGAGTTGATTTATTGGGCCCTCTTCATTTGAGAGAAGGTGGGAAAGTGTGGGTAGCCGCCTTTACTTGCGCCGTCTATCGCGCTATTCATCTGGAGTTGGTGAAGAGTTTAGAGACAGGAGTCTTCATGATGGCCCCTCCATAGGTTTATTTGTCGGAGAGGGCGCCCCGATAAAATATATAGCGACAATGGCACCAATTTCGCAAAACTTAATAGAATATTCAAGAGATTGGATTGGACTAGAATTGAAAGGGAAACCTCAATTAAAAGGATACAATGGATTTTATCCCTCCTTCTGCTCCTTGGTGGGGAGGATTTTGGGAAAGAATGGTTAGGACAATAAAGGAAATGTTGATAAAGATGCTGGGTAACAGGAAGCTGAAATATGTACAACTGCAGACTGCCCTTTGTGAAATCGAATCTATCATTAATAATCGACCCCTCACTTATGTCTCTGAAGACGACAATGATCTAAAACCGTTAACTCCTAATGAGTTTTTACAAAATGGTCCAGAGTCTAGCTTTCCTGAATTTGAAAATTTAAAGCCAGAAATGTTGCACACTAGATACAGAGAGTTAGGTCAACTGAAGAGAGAATTGAAGCAGAGATTCTTAAAGGAATATTTAGGCGCGCTGATTCAGAAATCCGAAAATATTGATAGAAGACAGTTGAAAGTAGGAGACGTTGTACTGATCGGGCAAGAAAATCTCAAAAGAATGTTTTGGCCTAAAGGGCGAATAGTAAATCTCATACCAGGAAAAGATGGAATAGTGAGAGTGGCCCATGTTAAAACATCCACAGGAACCTTGATCAGGGCTCTACAACGCGTACACCCTTTTGAAATATCCTCGAATGTTGAGACGATTCAAAAGGACAATTCAAATACCGAACCCCAATCTGAAGCATTTTTAGGAAATAGGCCCAATACTGAATCCAGGGACTCTAGAAATAGATATGGTAGGGTAATCAGAAAGCCTGCAAGGTATGACTCGAAGGACTAGTGAAAGTACCTGTATGGAAAAAAAAAAGTGTAATATGTGTATTCTTTTATGTGTATTTTATGTAATGTAATAGGCATATCTACTCTTGTGTGTATTGTGTATATATATGCTCTTTTGTCTTATACTTAATTTTGGCTTCTTTCGGAGCAAAATTTTGTGGGAGAATGTTGAAACTGTTTTACCGTTCTTTTACTTTGTACATAGAATGAAGGACTTAGGTGGAGGGAGACGAGCAAGATATCGACATGGTCGGGGAAACTCCCAGCTGGAACCGACCGAGGGCAAAGGTCACCAGATGGCCCGGGGAGGCAAAAGTCAAGTGGAAGTCTGGAATTTGTTTGGTTGTTCTGCAGGCCCGGGACAGCCCGCCATGTGGCGTCTTCTTTTTTTTCTCTCTTAGTTAGTTAGAAGCAGCGGACCAGGCGGGGCAGACGCGCCTGAGGAGTATCCCACAAGCAGCGTCTTGTGGACGGAAAGACGTCCGAGAAGTATCCTACAAGCAGCGTCTTGTGGACGGAAAGAACGTCTTGGAGTAATCTACAAGCAGCGTCTTGTGGACGGAAAGGACGTCTTGGAGTATCCCACAAGCAGAGTCTCGTGGACGGAAAGGACAGGGAAAGGACGCTTTGGACATCGCACGAGCCGCGACAAAGTGGAACCAAGCTAAGCCAGCGACGGTGCTGCACCCGAGGTACTGTGTGTACACAACGCTGGACATTCCCCCTGACACTTATTTTTTATCTCCCTTCCCTAAGACTACTTTAATTTTACTTTACTTTTTTTGCTTAACCTTTTTTATCTTGTTTTTTATGCATAATTCTTTATATATAAGTATAATTTTGCTTAACCTTGTTTCTTGTTTTTTATACTTGATTCTTTACATATAAGTATATAATAGTTTTTAGCCCTTTTTGTTTTAATTTTTAAATAAAAACCTTTTGTTATACTGTGTTTTATGTGCATTTATTTCCCCCATTGTTTTTCCTTTCAATCGATCACCCTTTTTTTGTTTTTTAAACGAACACGAACACTAGGGATGACACAGAAAATTATTTAAGGCAAGAACAAACTATATGATACAAAAGATAAGCAATGAGGGAAGTTTAAAGATTAGCAAAATATAAACATCATAAACGATACTCTGTTATTAAAATAATAAATACTTTGCTACAATACTATAATATAATCATTAATAAGCCTAATAAGCTTATAAGACGTCCGTGGCTCACCTGAAGCACGCGACCTGCTGTGTGCTTCTAAATTAAACCTCGTAAAAGATGGACGATTGGTCCATTGAAATATCGGATTAATAAATGATCTTATTGAAATCTAAAATAGGCCTTATTTTTAAATTATTGATATATAAATAAAAATATAATATATGAGTAGATTTGAATATATTATACTGTTGTGGAAATTATATTGATTATTTGTATATATGTCACAAATAACTATCTATTGTGTGACCACTACTTTAAAAATATTTGTTTATGGGTTTTGAATAGAAATACTCATCCGATTGCGTAAGTAATCAAAACGTTAACTTATTGTTGATCTAGTACTAAATTATTATTATAAAAAATATATTTTATTTACGCACAATATTTTGAAATTTCATATTTAAAATTTAAATTACATTTTTATGTATTTATATGGGTTCTATTAATAATTATTTCTCTAATTATATAACAATTAAAGATTTTGAAAATATTTTTGGAAAGTCTTTGAGGAAACACTGCGTTTTATATTTCTCATACAAAATTATTTTTAAAATAATATTTATATCTATATAATGTGCATTAGCCCGCTATCTTTTAAATGAAATTTAAACTATTTTTGTAGCGTATAATTCTTTTTAAAATAAATAAATTTTATACTGCCCTTACTCTAATTGGAAGGCCCTTCCATTATTTTATCATTGCAGTGAGGTCAGTAAAATTTGACAGAGTTTAAAGATAAACATAGGCGTAAAAAATAGTATAAATAATTATATGTATATAAAACATTTATAAGTGTAGATCAATAGATATAAATTCATAGTAGGTAAATTTGTCTTATAATATAAAAATATGTCTTATATGTGGCTATATTATAATTAAAATTTTATCTATAACAATAATTTGAGTGACCTTTCTTTTATGTAATAATATAAAACCTTGTTATTCTTCAGTGAGAATTCAAGGTAATATTACATTTTATATATTCCTCACCTTCAAATGTAGATATATCATTTTAATAATTATATTATTCTATTACCAATATATTACTATATGATAAAATCTCTAATTTATTTTTGCATATTTCCATACGTTAGTAACTATATCATATGAATTAACAGTTTATATAATAAATATTTTAATGAAAGCTATAGTATACGAGTCTTTCTATGTTAAGCTAATAGAACTTTGGTAAAATATATCTCTCAAAATTTTATTGTATATATAAATTATATTTTAGTAAATTAAATTTTATTGCCCTCTATCGTTAGAATTTTACACAAATAAATTATATTTGTTTTTTCGTCATTTTTTATGAAAAATATAATATCTGAAGAATATATTAAAATATATCATGAACAAATTTAAACACATATGAGTATTATTTTTAATATTAAATTGAATATAACACGATTAGAAATATTAATCTGTGTATCATATAGTATGTTTATTTAAGTATTATTTATGTATATAAAATGGGTAACAAATATTTATTTGATTAGAATTTGAAACCTTAAGAATAATAACAATTCATAAAATTCTGATACGAATTGAAAATATTATATATCAAGTTATTTCTTGCATTTTATACTGAAAATATATCCCATGTTTCTTTAAATTGTATGTTTTATATTTCAGGAAGTGATCCAAATGATTCAACAGGTAAATAAAATCTTCTTTCTTATCTCCACTCAATCATATTAGGGTATCGAGCTTGTAGAGCTTGGGACTTGACAACCATCATGGCTGGGTGAAATAGAATGCGTCTACCTTTGTCATTAAGACTGGGAGCGCTACTCAGTGGCAGGCCGACTTAGCTCCAAAAGAAATAGCCCCCTCTGACATGAGGAACAGACGCCATGTGTAGCCGCTCCTAACATGGAGTACAAACGCTGCTTATCCTGTATCCCTGGATTAGGAGCCCTTACAGGGTACTATCTCAGCCAGGCCAGCTGAGCTCAGGTTTTTTAGTGAGCTTGTTACTGCTCCCCCTCCTCCTTTTTCATCCGGGCTTGGGACCGGCAAAGGCGGAGTTGGTAAATAAAATTGATCATTTTGATTTTCATAAATATATAGAAAAATATGTATCATAATTTAAATTAAATTTGTTCATTATATTACAAAACTATCAAACTGTCACAATGATATTGTATATGTAATTTAATGTAATGATAATCATATCATCGTTAATTGCAAACATGGAAACTTGTCCTGAATATATAATTTCATTCGATATTAAGTATTTTATTTATTACCAGTTGCAAACAAGACAAGATATATCCGATCTGGTTATTGAGCGTGAAACTATTTACAATAATTCATATTTTAGTAGAGTAGGTAACCGAATTATCAAAAAGAAAATAAACAATTAAGAAAAAGGGCATTGAATAAACATATACATTAAACAAATAAGCAACAACATAAGCCGATAGAAGAAATCGCAAGGTAATTATTTACAGTATGTCAAGCAATGATGGAAGTTGTGATTCAACAAATTTAATATAAAGAACATCAAATAAACATATACATTGAATATTTTGATTTCTATTACATTTTTATTTTAGTTTTTTATTCGTATGACTATCAGACATTTGTGTATATGGGTGAATTTAAATTCCAGGCTGTATCAAATGCTCGTTCACAAAGTGATGGCTCAATTTAAAATCAAATTATATAGATATATACCAGTATAAATAAAGTTGAAATGAATAAAGGGTAACGTATCTTGATATCGATTGAAAAACCCTGTACGATTTATAAATGAATAAAACAAAGCTTCAAGGGCTGCGTATCTTTAATTAGAACGAATATAATACGAGCTTTCGGGCACAATCGCCCTTCTACAGGAATTAATGAAACAATAATCCAATTAGTTTGAAATAGGATTTATATACACATAACTATTGTTTTGCATATGTATGGCGTATGTGCCCGAAAGCTCGTATTATATTTGTTCTAATAAAAGATACGCAGCCCTTGAAGCTTTGTTTTATTCATTTATGAATAAAGGGCAGATCCCATGGTCAATGAATATTCCCACGTGATTGAAATAACGTATTTCTGGTTATGTGAGCAATAGTTACGGATATAATATTTGAAAAATGAACAAATATAGTTTATAGAACGACATTTGAAAATTATCCCGCATGTGTTTCTTTTGAACGAAAAATCGAAATTTATTCCAAGGATAAATAATCGTTCAAAATAACGATTATTTATCCTTGGAATAAATTTCGATTTTTCGTTCAAAAAAAAAAAGAGAAGAAATATAGAAAGTAAGTAAGATAAATAACGATTATTTCTCCTTGGAATAAATTTAGATTTTTTGTTCAAAAGAAAGAGAAGAAATAAAGAAAGAAATAAAGAAAAATAACGATTATTTATCCTTTGAATAAATTTGATTTATTTTTCAAAAGAAACACATGCGGAATAATTTTCAAATGTCGTTCTGCAATCATAAGCCGCATTATATTGTATTATTAAAAATAGTTTAATTATTTTTGTACAAAGATCATTTAGAGATTGTATATAAAATATTTGCCCTTTGAAGAGCAGTATATTTTCTCGAAAGTTTGCAAAACCAAAATTAAAATAAATATTTTACCTAATTTTTATTTTACATTTTTCAAATACTGTTTAAAATATCATTCCAGTATTCTAGTAGAGGGAAAAAGAATGTTTGATAAAAATAACGATCCGAGAACTATTACGCTTCTTTTAGAAAAAAAGTGTTAAATGAAAATATGGCGGAAAAATAAATATGCTAAGTGAAAGAGAAAGGAATAGTCAAATGAAGAACAGGTTTAAAATGGCATAAGTGTTTTAGAGAAGAAGACATCAGCTTTGAGGTCGAACCTCAAATGGGAGGACCACATGTGACGGATATTGAGACCCTACAATTTCTGGTGATGGACAAACCACAACAATCTAGGCGTGAATTGTCAGCCAGACTTGGACCGTTCAAAGATACTATCAACCAAATTCGGCAGAAGCTGAACATTGTTTGAAAACGCACAAGACAAGATTTCCACGACCTGACTACAGCCCAGTTCAAGAGGCGAATCGATATCTATATGCGATTGTATGAAAATTCGCAAGATATTCGGTTTTGGAAGCGGATTGTAACTGACGATAAAAAGTGGATCTATCTTCGTATAACCGACACCTGAAGATAATGGGTACCCTGGTATCATGATATAAAAATATCTCATAAACATATATCAATACTTTTTTCTCCCCATTCTGTTGACGTTATGTGGCGCTGAGTTTGTTGTTGACACACATTAAATATTTTATAACACCTTGATAAAGGTTGGCGTTCAGCCAACTGAAATATTGTTAGAATAAATGATATTTTGATTCAATATATGTCTTTTTAATTAAATATTTATTTATCGATTGCTCTATTTTCAAAATAATATATCTATACATTTGAAGAAAGAGACATACATATCAATTTTTAAAATTTCTTTTGTATTTATTTTTCTCTTTAATAAATGCAAATGTCTTTTGTAATGATATGAATTGATTACATGTGAATATTTATAGTTTCTATAATTTATAATTAGTATTAGTTACAGTCTATTGTCTGAATATTCAGTTATATTTAGTAATCCTATTCGAAATTTACCCTGATAATAAATACCTAAAATATATTTTATTTCGAATAACCTCAATATTTATGAATGAATTTTCAGAATCGGGAAGCTTTACTTCTAATTCGGAAGGTAAGGGGTTTAGTAATTAATAGCTATTAATAGTATATTGATATCTTTAAGACCCATATATGGAATATAAGGATAAAAAATATATATATAATCTAATTTAATTATTAAGAATAAATTAGAAGAATTATACTATTTATTTATTAGCAGTTGCAAATAAGACATGAGAAACTAATTGCTCGTGAAACTATTTACAATAATTATACTTGTTAAAAATCCATTTGTAAATTTTCTTAAATATTCAAAACTAGATCATCCCTTTTTTATATTCAAAATTTACTTTATAATTTAATAAATAATTTGAATAAATAATTTTCTATTTTATATAATTTTTATGAATATAATAATCTATTTATTATTAATATTAAGTATATAAATAAATTTCACAGAAATAGCGTAAATAAAAAGGTAACACTTGTTGTGTTGAAGAAATCCCAGATCAATTAGAAGGTAAGAACAAATTACACTAGCTAGTATACTATAACAACAATTGTATGAAAATATACCATAAAAAAACATATTTTACATAAAATATGGAAATATATTTTCACTATAATATTTTCAATTTTTTATTACTTTAATTATTAGAGAATGAATATTTTATAAATTATGTTTCTAATGATTTTTTATTTGTTTAGATATATTCGAATTAATCCTAAGTAAGTTATAATTAAACTTTTTTAATTTAGAAAATTGTGAATATAATTTAAATTAAAATATTTCCTCTTCAATTATCATAACAACATATTTGTGACATTTTATGTGATCCGACTAAAATAATATAAATTAAATATGCATAATGTTTAGTAAAAAACAAGCTCTTGATCTTAAAAAATCATCGTTAAAATTCTTGATTTAAAAAGTGATTCACCAAGTCGGGTAAAACACTCGAATAAATTGGTTGAATTCGTTTTGGCTCTACGCCTTGCAAGAACAATGGAAAGGCTTAGACTTTCTATCAACAGTTGGAAGTTACATTCCAACCACAGATGTATTTCAGCGGGACTTATTCCACCTTCCTTAATTCTTAAAGATCCTATTTGCACGAAATTTTCTAGGAAAATATTATTAGAAACGGGGAAAAACCTTTGAATGCCAGATTTAAAAATTGTCACTATAATATAAACAAATATCGATTAAATTTAGAAAACTTAACTTTAAAATTGAAAATTATTTTAAATAATGAATTAATTGAAGGATTAAAACAATATTTAGACACTAAACACAAATAAATATAAATATATTTAGAAACCAAATTTATTTTGAATAAATAAACAACTTTCTATAAACATTTATTTTTGACACACTTCTTGTTGACACACTTTAAAATGTTATAACACCTTGATAAAGGTTGACGATTAGCCAACTGAAATATTGGTAAAATAAATCGTATTTTAATTATAGATTAAATAAACATTTCTGTGTCAGTACGATGGAAATTGTATAGACAGTCCTGTCTCATCAATAATTTACTCTTACAGAAGTTGCGCCACTCTTAATCTTCCAGACAGCTCTATGTCTTTGTAGGATGGTTGTTGATGTGCTGTGTTGGTGTGGCTTGTGGAAAGGCTGCTGATAAAATTATAATTAAAATTAATTTATTTTAAAGCAAGAGAAATTAAAAAGAGAAAAGAAACAACGGTTGGAGTAAACGACCGTTGGAGTAAGCCTACATGTTTACCGCAAGTCCAGCGTCTCTGATGACGTCCCACGCGCATGCGTAGTGAAGTTGACGCCCGCGCATGCGTAGTGAAATGTTCTCCCAACACGTGCTCGCCAAGCCTCTGCCCGTATGTGTTTTGAAGCTTTGTCCCACTTCGCTGAAGCAAAGTGCGGTCGCCACATCTTCATCGCACAAACACAGAAAGAGCGGTAGAAATTGTGTATAGAAGTAGAATAAGCGCAAAATAAATTAAAATTTTATCTACATATGGCGTGTCACACTATTCCAATAGACGATGAATATATATGATATTAAAAATTGAATATTTTTTAAAAATCACTATGCAATATATTCTTCAAACATATATAGGTTCTTTTGATTCATATTACTATTTCCTTATTAAATTTATAAAAAGGAAACGAGCTGAAATAGTATCCTAATGTATTTTATTCTATGGAAATGACAATACGATGAAACTATTCATATAATATATAAATTAATTGGATGATAAAATCATTTATTAAATCAATAATCCACGTAATAGAAAATTCATTATTCACAAATTTAAAGAACATTTTCATTCTAGGAAATATTCTGTTTACAAGGTAATGTTTGTTAATAGGGTTACTTGGAAAAATTAGTGAGTAGAAATAAAAATGTATATTTTCATACTAGATAATCAATATCCTTATTTTTAATTTTACTTTATGTGTAATTAAATGAATATAAACGTATTATTTTATATTGTTATATTTTTAAAATATTAGGTAAATCTATAATGAATTTAAATATATTGCATAATAATAGCACTTGAAAAATTCCTACTGCTAAATACTACGACTGAATTAGTTCTTTATTTATATCTCAATTTCTGAATTATTATATATATTGAAGTATTGAACAATTGCTATTTAGAGTGTAATATGATGTAGGTTAGATGAAAATAAATAAGTTATAAATATATAGATTTGTTATAAATGGTTATTTAGCAAAACTTGAATGTGCACTCTTTGGGGGGTTTATCTTATATTTTATACAGATGTTATTTTTATTTTTTCAAATACAAGTTGAAAGATGTTTAAAGAGGTTATAAATTATAAAAAATCCCCAATTTCAATAGGACCTATAATTTCCATCCAAATTGCTTCTTTAGTGGAATTTTGGATATCCTTTTATAAAATATATCATAAATATATTTTATTATTATATAAATAATAATATATCTAAGATATAAAAATATATATAAATTATGTTTCAGAAATTTACACTTTCTAATTGTCCATTAATGATAAAATATTCCCGAATAATAATTAAAATAGCATTAAAATTTCAAATCATTAAAATAATTTTTATTTTGTAGAATAAACTACATAAAATAAAATTTTATTAACAAATATTTAATATATAAATTTTGTTAATTTTGAGTTTATGATTTTTTTTTTTCAATTTGGAAAAGAGTATTTCTAATCAAAAAATTATTTTATGTATCAGAAATACCCAAGATTATAAAAGGTAAATTTTAAACATTAGAAGTCTAATTTTGAATAAAATATCAATATAATTCTAAATTTATTTGAAACATTATGCGCGTCTTTATGCCTGAAGGTGTTACAAAACAAATAAATATCCAAGTGTTTAATAAAAATAAAATAATTATTAAATATCACCTAAGTCTCAATATAATATATTTTCAAAATGTTGTGTTTCGAGCAATTTTGTATTATAAATATCTACAAATATTTTAATTTGACATGTTTAATATTTTAAAATACTGTTGGCCTGTAAGAACAAATTTTAATAAGTGTATAACCAAGTAGCGAGATTTTATATACATGTTATGTCTTAAATTCAATATCTATGATTTTTTTAGGCGCATTTTGATTTGATATCTTTATATTTAATATCAAATATTTATTTTCACATAGTAATCAGAATATTATAAAAATATTATTTATAAGATAATGAGAATGAATATTATCACTATTTTACAAAATATTAAAGTTTATAAAGTCTTAAATCATCAAAGACGCATATAATTCCATTGATGATATTCAAAAAAAGGTTTGTAGAAATTAAACTCTTAAAATCACGATCATTAAAACAACAATAAACAATAAGAGGAGCTTCTTGTGTAAATTTCTTTATTACCGCAAGCTTTCGAACAGAACGTTCTTCAACGGGCGTGGATAGTAAAAACGTACTAACATGCTATTAGAGGAGAAAAACTAATATATACACCAATAAATTTACATATTGAAGAGGTAATAGCGTAAAAAGAGAATACAACATAAATATTTAAAATGAAATTTACATAATACAAACGTGACGACTAAAAAATAAGCAATAAACTTGAATGAGACTAAAAACTAAGGTAAAATTATTATTAAAACGGCGACATCCCTACACCAAAAGAACAAAGAATAAAACAGTATATGGAAGTTAAAATCAACAAGACCAAAGCAGGGGAAAGGGAGGGTCCCACCCAGTGCTGCCACAATCTTTGAGATATAAGAGGGGGGGGGGGTGAAAGACAAGCTATTTATAAAGTATCTGGTAAATGTCTGGGAGGTCTATTTTACGGTTACAACTATTGTTTTGTGTGGAAATAATAGATTCTAGGCAGAGTCGGTGATGTTTGTTATGTATATGCCGGTATTTAACTTGAGGATGGTCGAGATCAAAACTATGGCCTGTTTGTGCTATATGCGTGAAAATTAAGGATTTAGGATCTTTATTGCGGATGTTACGTCTGTGCTCTGAAATACGGATGCCAGTAGTTCTTCCTGTTTCTCCAACATAAGAAGTTGGGCAATCCAGGCACTGTATGGAATAAACTGCGCCGGTAGAGTTTATGGGTAGGGTGGGTTTATCAGATTTGGTGATGTGATGTCTAAGGATGGTGGCTAAGTTGGGGGGACTGTTGTAGAGAACTTTTATGCCGTATGGGCGTAGGACTCTGGAAATGGATACTTCGGCAGGGGAGAACGGGAGCCAACAAGTGGCCCTGTGAATTGTAGTGGTTCTGTGGACACGTGGATCAAAAGTATGTTTTTCTATGAAATCTATGGGATAACCAGCGGTTGTTAATAAGGAATGGATTCTAGATCTTTCTATTGTTTTAAAAATGGGTAAGGAACAATGGGTAAAAATTCTTTTAGTTAAGGTCCTGACTGTATTAATTTTAAAGGAGATGGGACTATTGGAGGAGAAATGCGTATATTGGGGATGGATATGCTTCTTATGGAAAACAGAGATGTGAAAAGACTGAGGGGTGCGAATAATAAGGATGTCTAGGAAAGGTAAAACAGAATCTATTTCTGTTTCGTATGTAAACTTAATGTGGGGGTTGAAATCGTGCAAAGTACTGTATGTGAGTTGAAGGCTGTCTGTTTTAATAATGCAAAAGATATCGTCTACATATCTCCTCCAATAGTAAATATCGGAAGGGAGGGCTTGATTGATCCATGTGTCCAAAGAACCCATGACTATTTCAGAGATGATTGATGATAGGGGACTACCCATAAGGGTTCCTCTGGTCTGTTTATAAAACTGCTTGTTGAAGGTGAAAGTGCAAATCGAGAGGCAGAGAGAAGCCAGTTGCAGGATATGGGAAGCCGTTTGTGTGTCAATGTTATTGGTAATAAGGAACGATTGCAATTTGTCAGCAATGAGAGAGTGTGGCAGGGAGAGGTATAAGGACGTGACATCAAAAGACACCATACTGTGTAGGGGTGGTGGTTGTAAATTAAGGAGGTCTTCTATGAAACTGGGGGGGTGCGTGATGCTATGTGTGTTAGGATGGTCTTTCATGAGAGGGGACAAAATTACCAAAAACTAGGCTACAGAGTAGGCTGGAGAAAGATGATAAGCTATTATGGGCCTGAGTGGGACCCCCGGCTTGTGTATCTTAGGCAAGCCATAAATATAAGCTTCCCTATCCAGGCAAGATGTAAATAGGGCAAATTGATCAGGTGTGATGATGCTGGATTTCTTCATTTCGCAGAGCGCCTTTCTGAATGATTTGGTCAACGCAAGATTTTCCTGGGGTGAAATGGAAGAAAAGGTAGTGTTGTCCTGGAGAATGTCCGTCAACTTAGAAATATAATCTGAGCGGTCAAGTACGACAGTGTGGCTTCCTTTGTCCGCTTTAATGAAAATGAGAGACTTGTAACTTTGCAACTTCTAAATGATCTGGCGATGTCTATTGCTGGAAGGTGGTATCTGTGAAGGTCTGCTGAGAATTTGAACTACGGCGTTTCGTACTTTAAGAGTTTCAAGATGATTAAGTGACCTTGTGACGCCTTCGATTCCGGCAATTATTCTAGGGATGTCCGGTTTAGCTGGGGGGATGAATTGAAGACCTAACGCTAAGATCCTCTCCTCTCTATCAGACAGCTTGGTTGAAGACAGATTTAGGACGTTGGGAGGAACAGATCCCGTGGACTCGGCGACATCAGGAAAATTAAACTTTCTTTTCCAATATGCCAATTTTGATAGATGCCTATTCTTAAGCGAAATTTCTTGTTGATGAACCTTAAAGGTGATGGATCTTACTAGGTTAGCAATGTCGTCCGCAGACATTAACTGGTGGAGAAGAAAGATGAGGCCTTTAATAGATCTGGAGAGGAATCTAATGTTGGAATGAGAACCTTGTATTCTGGCCTCGAGTAAGTCCAAATGAAACTTCCTGGTGAGCTTTGAGGAGAATGGATTCTTGACAGGATCTTTTATTCTAAGGGACGGAGGGATGAAACCGACTTTCTTGCAATGTAGGTTAAAGGTAAGATGAAGCCTCCATTTAGACAGTTGTAGGGATTTCTTTTCCAATTGGTGTACATAAAAACGTAGATCAGGATTCGGGTGACTCATTGTAAAAGGACTAAGGCTAAGATTGTAGAAAATTAAACTCTTAAAATCACGATCATTAAAACAACAATAAACAATAAGAGGAGCTTCTTGTGTAAATTTCTTTATTACCGCAAGCTTTCGAACAGAACGTTCTTCAATGGGCGTGGATAGTAAAAACGTACTAACATGCTATTAGAGGAGAAAAACTAATATATACACCAATAAATTTACATATTGAAGAGATAATAGCGTAAAAAGAGAATACAACATAAATATTTAAAATGAAATTTACATAATACAAACGTGACGACTAAAAAATAAGCAATAAACTTGAATGAGACTAAAAACTAAGGTAAAATTATTATTAAAACGGCGACATCCCTACACCAAAAGAACAAAGAATAAAACAGTATATGGAAGTTAAAATCAACAAGACCAAAGCAGGGGAAAGGGAGGGTCCCACCCAGTGCTGCCACAATCTTTGAGATATAAGAGGGGGGGGGGGTGAAAGACAAGCTATTTATAAAGTATCTGGTAAATGTCTGGGAGGTCTATTTTACGGTTACAACTATTGTTTTGTGTGGAAATAATAGATTCTAGGCAGAGTCGGTGATGTTTGTTATGTATATGCCGGTATTTAACTTGAGGATGGTCGAGATCAAAACTATGGCCTGTTTGTGCTATATGCGTGAAAATTAAGGATTTAGGATCTTTATTGCGGATGTTACGTCTGTGCTCTGAAATACGGATGCCAGTAGTTCTTCCTGTTTCTCCAACATAAGAAGTTGGGCAATCCAGGCACTGTATGGAATAAACTGCGCCGGTAGAGTTTATGGGTAGGGTGGGTTTATCAGATTTGGTGATGTGATGTCTAAGGATGGTGGCTAAGTTGGGGGGACTGTTGTAGAGAACTTTTATGCCGTATGGGCGTAGGACTCTGGAAATGGATACTGCGGCAGGGGAGAACGGGAGACAACAAGTGGCCCTGTGAATTGTAGTGGTTCTGTGGACACGTGGATCAAAAGTATGTTTTTCTATGAAATCTATGGTATAACCAGCGGTTGTTAATAAGGAATGGATTCTAGATCTTTCTATTGTTTTAAAAATGGGTAAGAAACAATGGGTAAAAATTCTTTTAGTTAAGGTCCTGACTGTATTAATTTTAAAGGAGATGGGACTATTGGAGGAGAAATGCGTATATTGGGGATGGATATGCTTCTTATGGAAAACAGAGATGTGAAAAGACTGAGGGGTGCGAATAATAAGGATGTCTAGGAAAGGTAAAACAGAATCTATTTCTGTTTCGTATGTAAACTTAATGTGGGGGTTGTAATCGTGCAAGGTACTGTATGTGAGTTGAAGGCTGTCTGTTTTAATAATGCAAAAGATATCGTCTACATATCTCCTCCAATAGTAAATATCGGAAGGGAGGGCTTGATTGATCCATGTGTCCAAAGAACCCATGACTATTTCAGAGATGATTGATGATAGGGGACTACCCATAAGGGTTCCTCTGGTCTGTTTATAAAACTGCTTGTTGAAGGTGAAAGTGCAAATCGAGAGGCAGAGAGAAGCCAGTTGCAGGATATGGGAAGCCGTTTGTGTGTCAATGTTATTGGTAATAAGGAACGATTGCAATTTGTCAGCAATGAGAGAGTGTGGCAGGGAGAGGTATAAGGACGTGACATCAAAAGACACCATACTGTGTAGGGGTGGTGGTTGTAAATTAAGGAGGTCTTCTATGAAACTGGGGGGGTGCGTGATGCTATGTGTGTTAGGATGGTCTTTCATGAGAGGGGACAAAATTACCAAAAACTAGGCTACAGAGTAGGCTGGAGAAAGATGATAAGCTATTATGGGCCTGAGTGGGACCCCCGGCTTGTGTATCTTAGGCAAGCCATAAATATAAGCTTCCCTATCCAGGCAAGATGTAAATAGGGCAAATTGATCAGGTGTGATGATGCTGGATTTCTTCATTTCGCAGAGCGCCTTTCTGAATGATTTGGTCAACGCAAGATTTTCCTGGGGTGAAATGGAAGAAAAGGTAGTGTTGTCCTGGAGAATGTCCGTCAACTTAGAAATATAATCTGAGCGGTCAAGTACGACAGTGTGGCTTCCTTTGTCCGCTTTAATGAAAATGAGAGACTTGTAACTTTGCAACTTCTTAATGATCTGGCGATGTCTATTGCTGGAAGGTGGTATCTGTGAAGGTCTGCTGAGAATTTGAACTACGGCGTTTCGTACTTTAAGAGTTTCAAGATGATTAAGTGACCTTGTGACGCCTTCGATTCCGGCAATTATTCTAGGGATGTCCGGTTTAGCTGGGGGGATGAATTGAAGACCTAACGCTAAGATCCTCTCCTCTCTATCAGACAGCTTGGTTGAAGACAGATTTAGGACGTTGGGAGGAGCAGATCCCGTGGACTCGGCGACATCAGGAAAATTAAACTTTCTTTTCCAATATGCCAATTTTGATAGATGCCTATTCTTAAGCGAAATTTCTTGTTGATGAACCTTAAAGGTGATGGATCTTACTAGGTTAGCAATGTCGTCCGCAGACATTAACTGGTGGAGAAGAAAGATGAGGCCTTTAATAGATCTGGAGAGGAATCTAATGTTGGAATGAGAACCTTGTATTCTGGCCTCGAGTAAGTCCAAATGAAACTTCCTGGTGAGCTTTGAGGAGAATGGATTCTTGACAGGATCTTTTATTCTAAGGGACGGAGGGATGAAACCGACTTTCTTGCAATGTAGGTTAAAGGTAAGATGAAGCCTCCATTTAGACAGTTGTAGGGATTTCTTTTCCAATTGGTGTACATAAAAACGTAGATCAGGATTCGGGTGACTCATTGTAAAAGGACTAAGGCTAAGATTGTAGAAAATTAAACTCTTAAAATCACGATCATTAAAACAACAATAAACAATAAGAGGAGCTTCTTGTGTAAATTTCTTTATTACCGCAAGCTTCCGAACAGAACGTTCTTCAATGGGCGTGGATAGTAAAAACGTACTAACATGCTATTAGAGGAGAAAAACTAATATATACACCAATAAATTTACATATTGAAGAGATAATAGCGTAAAAAGAGAATACAACATAAATATTTAAAATGAAATTTACATAATACAAACGTGACGACTAAAAAATAAGCAATAAACTTGAATGAGACTAAAAACTAAGGTAAAATTATTATTAAAACGGCGACATCCCTACACCAAAAGAACAAAGAATAAAACAGTATATGGAAGTTAAAATCAACAAGACCAAGGCAGGGGAAAGGGAGGGTCCCACCCAGTGCTGCCACAATCTTTGAGATATAAGAGGGGGGGGGGGGTGAAAGACAAGCTATTTATAAAGTATCTGGTAAATGTCTGGGAGGTCTATTTTACGGTTACAACTATTGTTTTGTGTGGAAATAATAGATTCTAGGCAGAGTCGGTGATGTTTGTTATGTATATGCCGGTATTTAACTTGAGGATGGTCGAGATCAAAACTATGGCCTGTTTGTGCTATATGCGTGAAAATTAAGGATTTAGGATCTTTATTGCGGATGTTACGTCTGTGCTCTGAAATACGGATGCCAGTAGTTCTTCCTGTTTCTCCAACATAAGAAGTTGGGCAATCCAGGCACTGTATGGAATAAACTGCGCCGGTAGAGTTTATGGGTAGGGTGGGTTTATCAGATTTGGTGATGTGATGTCTAAGGATGGTGGCTAAGTTGGGGGGACTGTTGTAGAGAACTTTTATGCCGTATGGGCGTAGGACTCTGGAAATGGATACTGCGGCAGGGGAGAACGGGAGACAACAAGTGGCCCTGTGAATTGTAGTGGTTCTGTGGACACGTGGATCAAAAGTATGTTTTTCTATGAAATCTATGGGATAACCAGCGGTTGTTAATAAGGAATGGATTCTAGATCTTTCTATTGTTTTAAAAATGGGTTCTTTGGACACATGGATCAATCAAGCCCTCCCTTCCGATATTTTCTATTGGAGGAGATATGTAGACGATATCTTTTGCATTATTAAAACAGACAGCCTTCAACTCACATACAGTACCTTGCACGATTTCAACCCCCACATTAAGTTTACATACGAAACAGAAATAGATTCTGTTTTACCTTTCCTAGACATCCTTATTATTCGCACCCCTCAGTCTTTTCACACCTCTGTTTTCCATAAGAAGCATATCCCTCCCCAATATACGCATTTCTCCTCCAATAGTCCCATCTCCTTTAAAATTAATACAGTCAGGACCTTAACTAAAATAATTTTTACCCATTGTTCCTTACCCATTTTTAAAACAATAGAAAGATCTAGAATCCATTCCTTATTAACAACCGCTGGTTATCCCATAGATTTCATAGAAAAACATACTTTTGATCCACGTGTCCACAGAACCACTACAATTCACAGGGCCACTTGTTGGCTCCCGTTCTCCCCTGCCGCAGTATCCATTTCCAGAGTCCTACGCCCATACGGCATAAAAGTTCTCTACAACAGTCCCCCCAACTTAGCCACCATCCTTAGACATCACATCACCAAATCTGATAAACCCACCCTACCCATAAACTCTACCGGCGCAGTTTATTCCATACAGTGCCTGGATTGCCCAACTTCTTATGTTGGAGAAACAGGAAGAACTACTGGCATCCGTATTTCAGAGCACAGACATAACATCCGCAATAAAGATCCTAAATCCTTAATTTTCACGCATATAGCACAAACAGGCCATAGTTTTGATCTCGACCATCCTCAAGTTAAATACCGGCATATACATAACAAACATCACCGACTCTGCCTAGAATCTATTATTTCCACACAAAACAATAGTTGTAACCGTAAAATAGACCTCCCAGACATTTACCAGATACTTTATAAATAGCTTGTCTTTCACCCCCCCCCCCTCTTATATCTCAAAGATTGTGGCAGCACTGGGTGGGACCCTCCCTTTCCCCTGCCTTGGTCTTGTTGATTTTAACTTCCATATACTGTTTTATTCTTTGTTCTTTTGGTGTAGGGATGTCGCCGTTTTAATAATAATTTTACCTTAGTTTTTAGTCTCATTCAAGTTTATTGCTTATTTTTTAGTCGTCACGTTTGTATTATGTAAATTTCATTTTAAATATTTATGTTGTATTCTCTTTTTACGCTATTATCTCTTCAATATGTAAATTTATTGGTGTATATATTAGTTTTTCTCCTCTAATAGCATGTTAGTACGTTTTTTACTATCCACGCCCGTTGAAGAACGTTCTGTTCGAAAGCTTGCGGTAATAAAGAAATTTACACAAGAAGTTCCTCTTATTGTTTATTGTTGTTTTAATGATCGTGATTTTAAGAGTTTAATTTCTACAATCTTAGCCTTAGTCCTTTTACAATGAGTCACCCGAATCCTGATCTACGTTTTTATGTACACCAATTGGAAAAGAAATCCCTACAACTGTCTAAATGGAGGCTTCATCTTACCTTTAACCTACATTGCAAGAAAGTCGGTTTCATCCCTCCGTCCCTTAGAATAAAAGATCCTGTCAAGAATCCATTCTCCTCAAAGCTCACCAGGAAGTTTCATTTGGACTTACTCGAGGCCAGAATACAAGGTTCTCATTCCAACATTAGATTCCTCTCCAGATCTATTAAAGGCCTCATCTTTCTTCTCCACCAGTTAATGTCTGCGGACGACATTGCTAACCTTGTAAGATCCATCACCTTTAAGGTTAATCAACAAGAAATTTCGCTTAAGAATAGGCATCTATCAAAATTGGCATATTGGAAAAGAAAGTTTAATTTTCCTGATGTCGCCGAGTCAACGGGATCTGCTCCTCCCAACGTCCTAAATCTGTCTTCAACCAAGCTGTCTGATAGAGAGGAGAGGATCTTAGCGTTAGGTCTTCAATTCATCCCCCCAGCTAAACCGGACATCCCTAGAATAATTGCCGGAATCGAAGGCGTCACAAGGTCACTTAATCATCTTGAAACTCTTAAAGTACGAAACGCCGTAGTTCAAATTCTCAGCAGACCTTCACAGATACCACCTTCCAGCAATAGACATCGCCAGATCATTAAGAAGTTGCAAAGTTACAAGTCTCTCATTTTCATTAAAGCGGACAAAGGAAGCCACACTGTCGTACTTGACCGCTCAGATTATATTTCTAAGATGAAGGACATTCTCCAGGACAACACTACCTTTTCTTCCATTTCACCCCAGGAAAATCTTGCGTTGACCAAATCATTCAGAAAGGCGCTCTGCGAAATGAAGAAATCCAGCATCATCACACCTGATCAATTTGCCCTATTTACATCTTGCCTGGATAGGGAAGCTTATATTTATGGCTTGCCTAAGATACACAAGCCGGGGGTCCCACTCAGGCCCATAATAGCTTATCATCTTTCTCCAGCCTACTCTGTAGCCTAGTTTTTGGTAAGTTTTTTGTCCCCTCTCATGAAAGACCATCCTAACAAATATAGCATCACGCACCCCCCCAGTTTCATAGAAGACCTCCTTAATTTACAACCACCACCCCTACACAGTATGGTGTCTTTTGATGTCACGTCCTTATACCTCTCCCTGCCACACTCTCTCATTGTTGACAAATTGCAATCGTTCCTTATTACCAATAACATTGACACACAAACGGCTTCCCATATCCTGCAACTGGCTTCTCTCTGCCTCTCGATTTGCACTTTCACCTTCAACAAGCAGTTTTATAAACAGACCAGAGGAACCCCTATGGGTAGTCCCCTATCATCAATCATCTCTGAAATAGTCATGGGTTCTTTGGACACATGGATCAATCAAGCCCTCCCTTCCGATATTTACTATTGGAGGAGATATGTAGACGATATCTTTTGCATTATTAAAACAGACAGCCTTCAACTCACATACAGTACCTTGCACGATTTCAACCCCCACATTAAGTTTACATACGAAACAGAAATAGATTCTGTTTTACCTTTCCTAGACATCCTTATTATTCGCACCCCTCAGTCTTTTCACACCTCTGTTTTCCATAAGAAGCATATCCCTCCCCAATATACGCATTTCTCCTCCAATAGTCCCATCTCCTTTAAAATTAATACAGTCAGGACCTTAACTAAAAGAATTTTTACCCATTGTTCCTTACCCATTTTTAAAACAATAGAAAGATCTAGAATCCATTCCTTATTAACAACCGCTGGTTATCCCATAGATTTCATAGAAAAACATACTTTTGATCCACGTGTCCACAGAACCACTACAATTCACAGGGCCACTTGTTGGCTCCCGTTCTCTCCTGCCGCAGTATCCATTTCCAGAGTCCTACGCCCATACGGCATAAATGTTCTCTACAACAGTCCCCCCAACTTAGCCACCATCCTTAGACATCACATCACCAAATCTGATAAACCCACCCTACCCATAAACTCTACTGGCGCAGTTTATTCCATACAGTGCCTGGATTGCCCAACTTCTTATGTTGGAGAAACAGGAAGAACTACTGGCATCCGTATTTCAGAGCACAGACGTAACATCCGCAATAAAGATCCTAAATCCTTAATTTATACGCATATAGCACAAACAGGCCATAGTTTTGATCTCGACCATCCTCAAGTTAAATACCGGCATATACATAACAAACATCACCGACTCTGCCTAGAATCTATTATTTCCACACAAAACAATAGTTGTAACCGTAAAATAGACCTCCCAGACATTTACCAGATACTTTATAAATAGCTTGTCTTTCACCCCCCCCCCCTCTTATATCTCAAAGATTGTGGCAGCACTCGGTGGGACCCTCCCTTTCCCCTGCCTTGGTCTTGTTGATTTTAACTTCCATATACTGTTTTATTCTTTGTTCTTTTGGTGTAGGGATGTCGCCGTTTTAATAATAATTTTACCTTAGTTTTTAGTCTCATTCAAGTTTATTGCTTATTTTTTAGTCGTCACGTTTGTATTATGTAAATTCATTTTAAATATTTATGTTGTATTCTCTTTTTACGCTATTATCTCTTCAATATGTAAATTTATTGGTGTATATATTAGTTTTTCTCCTCTAATAGCATGTTAGTACGTTTTTACTATCCACGCCCGTTGAAGAACGTTCTGTTCGAAAGCTTGCGGTAATAAAGAAATTTACACAAGAAGCTCCTCTTATTGTTTATTGTTGTTTTAAAAAAAAAGGTTTGTTGAAAATATTTAACTGTATTTTATTTCCATGTTACTGCCTATGATAATAATGTTTGGTAGATTGGACAGTTTTTAATGTAAGTTACCACATATCTACATAGGTAGCCTTTAGCCTTTCAAAATGTGCCTAATACCTTCCAAATAGTTGTTCTTTACTAGTGGATTTGTACTTTTGCACGCATTGCATGGGCTATCCATATATCCTTACCTTGGTAAAGGTATACAAGGCTAAATATACCACAAGTCATGTATAACGCTCAAAAAATCAATATCAAAAGTAATCACAAACTTAAAAATGATATTTTATCAATTCTCTATATTAGGAATATAAAAACACATTTTTTATAAAATTTTATTTTATTAGGAAGACGTTCCACATGAACTTTCACAACTCCCAGTCCTTTAGATGAGGTTGGCTGGAAAAAATACTTTAGAATATGATAAATTTGCCTATATTTTCACTCCTTAATATATTTCCTAGAGAAGTATTTAAAATAACTTTTCATAATATATCGAAAATGAAATTAGTCAAATTTCATCTTTGTTCAAATAAAACTTGTAATCGATCGAAAATAAATAATTATCATCACTGATCAACTCCATTATATTTTATGCTGATATATTGTATTGTTTTAAACAATTTTTAACAATCTTTGATATGCTATCAAACCATAACATTTCTAATGGATTAAATCTTTTGTAGGGTCAAAGGAAACAATTGCAGGTAAGTTGGAATATAAAATTGTAAATAGTGATATATTCCTCATATGAAATATATTTAAATTTTAGTTGAATTTATATCCAATATTATTGAAAACTATATCCTTCTATATAAATTTTGAATATTAATGTTAATTCTAGAAATAAAACGTAAGGAGAAAAGATTTTTTAATAATCAATTAAACGTGCGACAAGCTTTCGGGCAGTCACGCCCTTCGACCTGTCGACCTGTCGAAGGGCGTGACTGCCCGAAAGCTTGTCGCACGTTTAATTGATTATTAAAAATTCTTTTCTCCTTACGTTTTATTTCTAGTATTTACAATCAACGGAGAAAGTTTTCATGTTATTAATGTTAATTTAAAAGCATAATTTCTTATATTCGACTATTTTATAATTTGATTTATTCTTTGATTTTAATGTTTCAACATATTGAAAATAGAAAAAATAAATTTAAATTTATACTAATTAACTATTATTATATTTTCTAAACATATGTTTGTTTCAATCTAGAAATAATCATAAAATTTGGTGAGTATCTCATGTTACATTTCTATAAATATATATCTCTTTCTATCATTATTATTAATAATATATACAGAACGAGAGAGAAACACTCTAAAGGAATGACAATACATCCAGATGGCACAAGAACCTACAAGACATGTAACAACTGTCCTGGTGTGGAACTAACACCTACCCACATATTGTCATACCCAGCAATGGCCGCAGCCTTGCAGAAAATTGACATAGACCAAGAGCAGCAGCTTTACACACCCAAGATAGTAAACATTGCAACTTCTGTGATAGATAACTATGGAGACATCAGATGCTCTTAATTGGACACGACAACAACAACAATAATATAAACTTTTTCACCATATGATATTATAAATATGAAATTTTCATATAAAATATATGTACATAATAATATCGAAACAACAAATATTTATTATGATTATTATTATTATTTATATATTTGATTTAATATAATTTTTACATATATAACAATGTAGTATATTTAAAATGAAGGTGGCAACAGTAAACTAAAATATTAAACTATTAATAAATATTTTAGAAACCAATTGCAAAATATTTTTGTAAATTCATTTTCATACACTCTTTTGACATAAGAAAAATATAATATTTTATTTTCTTTCTTTCTCTAAATACGAAATTTGATATTAGAACATAAATTTTGATTGATAGTAGATACATGGAAATTTAGCTAACTTTTTTATTTTAGAAATATTACGAATAAAAGTCAGAAGTAAGTGTTTTCCAATTATATTATATATCAATAATATTTTTGAATATTTAACATTTGATAACATAATAGTTTATATTATGATTTTTGGAATATAAATTCTATATAAATACAATAATTTTAAAAATGATTTACTTCTACTAGTTGTTATAAATATTTAAAAAAACATAGCTACGAACATTCATTTACGAATATATGTATCTTTATTTATATTATTTATATTAGGTATTCATAATAATCAAATAAATATATATATATTTTTTATAATCTCCAATAAGAAATAATAATATTACAATATTCTAGAATATTCAATGATTCTGAATAATCATGAACGTTTTTGATAACTCTAATATAAATTTGTTTTCAGAACCCGAACCGGGTAAGATTTACTTTCAATATTTTAATAATGATAATTTTATTATTTAAATTTAAAAATTCACTGGAAGTAATACATATTTTTTATATTTCGACGGGAAAGACATTCTTTAATTACATATATTAATGAAATCAATTAAAAATTATTTATTGGATAAAAGAAAATGTTTATCTGTTCCATCAAATGTTTTTTAAAATTAAATCAATTTATGGATTGCTCTCTTTTCAAAACGATATATAAATATCTTCCAGAGTGAATTCTCATCGAATTTTTGTATTTCTAGAATAACATGCAAAAATATTTATTATTATTTACCATTTTTTTTTTATTTTTACAAAGAAATGAAAACATGAAAAAATCAGTGAACTTTGTCGTATTTTAAATACGTTAGAATATATATATTTCCTGTGTGTGTATATTTTCAAAAAAATAATAATTGAAAAATATATTAGAGATATTACTATCAATGGAAACGACATTTTATATATAAAAAAAGAAAATAATAGAACTATAGTGTTTGTAATAAATTTAAAAATTCGTTATTAACTTTATATATATGTGTCAAGATATCAAAATTGAAATGATAAGTAAGTCAATATTATTTTATATCTATATATTTTATGACATTTCTAATATATACACATAATAAACAGACATTATATTAGAATGAAAAATAATATATTTGCCAAATTCTCAGTTAGTTTGAGTAAAATATATCAGGCCTCCAGGTAAAAGTGTATTTTAAAAAACATTTTTATTCTCTAGCTTTCGGGTACGAACGCCCTTCTACAGAAGAAACATGGTATAATAATTTGCCAAAATAACATGAGTTAGCTGAAAAGTAACATTTGTCACGGCCTATAACACCGTATCTGTTTTTAACCTTATTCAATAAATTATAAAATAAAATAGCATTCAAAATATTTTTTCATTTATAATGCATTGTGAAGGCCTAAACAATAGCTTTCAAGTATGAAATATCCTAAAGTGGTTATAAATATTTTTAGTCGTTGTAAAATTGATATGGGGCTTGAAAAATGGCGGTTAAATTTGATATTGAAAAATACTAGAAATACTTTGAAAATACCGGACATTTTTTTTTATTTTTGGAATATTAAAACCTCTATTGCAATTGATAATTATTCCAATATAAAATTATATATTATTCCTTTAAAGTATTCTTAAAATGAAATATTAATTTATGCTCCCTTTTTATTTTATTTACAGAATATACTTTCTATTTTTATAATATAGAAGTGTGATATGTATTTTTTATTCAAAATATTTTGATGATATTCAGGGTGCATCAAAGAATTTTTAGGTAAGTACAACGCGGCTAAAGATTCAATATTAATTTAATTTGAAAATATTTGCATATAAGATATATTATTTATTTGTATATTTCACACAATTAATTTTGAAAATTCAGAACCTTTTTAATCAAAATTTATATATGTTATATTCACGATAGAAAGAGAAAACATTTATATTTATATATAGACTATACAATTTTTAAATTAATAAACTTGAAAAACACAAATAAAATGAAATAGAATAAATTTGAAATAATATATAAAAATTCATTAGCGCGCCATCTGTTATGAAAATTTAAAACTATTATAGACGCGTATATTCTTTTAAAAATAAAGCAATTTCTACTGCCCTTACTGCAAATTTGAATACTGAGCTAGGCCTACTATTAATTTTGTTTCATTGCACTAAGGGCGGTAGAAATTGTTTTATTTTTAAAAGAATCACACGCGTCTATAATAGTTTCGAATTAAATAATACATATTTCTTGATTTTCCATTCTAGGTAATATAACATATACGTATTTAAAGGAAGAGGTGCCATTCATAGTAAATGATTAATATGAAAAAATGAAAAGATAAAACTTGAAAACATTGATAAAAAGTCGACCACTAAGTAGCGAGGATTCTTACTATATAAATCCATTGTTGTTTCCTTTGGATGAATCAAATCTTTTTGAAAATATATAAATACTCAAATAAATCTTTTATTTTCATTACCACGCATCGAATCAGATATTTATTCATTATATATCATTAGTGCAATTTTATTGGGAGAATTTTTATTTGAATATCTTTTCTATAATGATAATATAAAATATAGTTTCGTATTTGTTTATTAATTGTTTAATTTCTTTTGATAATTCTGTTACCTACTCTACTACAATATGAATTATTGTAAATAGTTTTACGCGCAATTATCCAGATCGGATATAGCGTATCTTATTTGCAACTGGTAATAAATAAACGTTGATTATTTTAAAATTATTTTAAATAAATTAAATTTTTAAATACTGAATTTATATCTTTATCTCGATTATAAATATTATACAAGTCTTTGTACAGTTTATATATATATTTTTTTTTGTTTAGAGTTCCTAGGAGAATGGAGTAAGTGAAATTTAAATATGAATATTTATTTGCTCAAAGTTGTTGGATGTTATTGTCAAATATTATTTTTATTCTATGATAGTAATAATCTGTGACTTGAAATATGTGGTGTCAGGAGTATATATATATATAGGTGAGAGTTAATAGAGATGTGTGGTTAGAGAGAGATGTTATTGTATTAGTAATGTTTACTTAGATATATTTAGTAATTTATGTTTCTTGTACCTTCAATAAAGAAGATTTATATTTTAAAAAGAGAATAATGATTACGATCCACCAACAAAAGTTAAATATGTTATAGTATTATATGTAATGTGTAATATATTAAATTTATATCTGAACGACCATTTTAATTTGAAAATTATATTGATCATTAATCCTCTATATATTTGAATATTTTTAATTAAAAAGGCATATATTGGATCAAAATATCATTTATTTTACCAATATTTCACTTGGCTGAACGCCAACCTTTATCAAGGTATTATATCATATTAATGTGTGTCAACAACAAACTCAGCGCCACATAACGTCAATAAAATTAAGTTTCAAAAATATTTTCGCCTATATTCAATGGGATTCAATATAAAATATTTTTGAAACTTGATTCAATTGACCTTATATGGTGCTGAGTTTTTTGTTGACACACATTAAATATGTTATAATACCTTGATAAAGGTTGGCTTTCAGCCAACTGAAATATAGGTAAAATAAATGATATTTTGATCCAATATATGCCTTTTTATTAAAAGATTTATTTATGGATTGCTCTATTTTCAAAATTTAATATATATTCTCAAAAGTTACCATAGCTTCTAAATGGTATTAAACATTTTAAAGTTTATTTTCATTTTCATTAAATATCAATATATTTGAATCACCTAAAATTTAAATATATCTTAATTCTTTATACCTTTCCTTAATATGTTAGAGTAAATGAATATTAAACTCTCTTTATATTTATTAGCACTCATTGGTTCTATGAAAATGTATACTAATTGTTATGTTGACCATTTCAGTAAAAATCAAGAAAAAGAAAGGTATATCTACTTTCAAATTTATACCTAATTCTTTATACATCTCTTGTACTAGCAAGTTACTAATTATCATTTGTCAGAATAGAAATCATCGAGAAAATAGTTGATTTTAATTATTCTAAAATGTATTGATTAAATTACTTTTAGTTAATATTTATTTCGACAGATGGCGCAGACAATCAGAATTTCTTAATTGCATAACCAGAGTGACGATGTTTATTTCCTTTATATAACATCAACTGTTTCCGATACAATTTCACTTTTATACTTTCAAATACTTTTAAATTTTGAGGGGCTAGACAATCAGTATAGCATCTTCTTGGCAAGAGTAAAGTATGTTAATGACAAAACTCTACCTATATTTGGTTTCATTACAGTAAGGAGAGTGCACTAGTAGTATGAACTGTCAGTTATAAACAATCTCGACCATAGATTCAATCGCGCATCATACTATTTCAAATACCTTTTAGTTAAATATTATTAAAATTATATTCGTAAAACTATAATTTTATCAGAACATACTGAGAATACACTTAATCACACACACACACACATATTTTATAAACTACAAACCAATAGGTTATTCGAGAGGCAATCTAATAGTCTGGTTATTTCATAATTATATATGAGATGTTACTATATGCAAATTTATTGGAAGGGACTAAAATAATATTTTTAAAATATGTTTATGAAAATATATAAAATTCAACTCATTTTGCAGATTTATTTAAATTTTATAAAAAAACTACTAAATTCTATTGGAACGCTTTTAGTTAGAAATTAATTCTTTTTAGTATTGTTTTAATTAAATAATTTTCTAATATATAGCATATTTCCATTCCAAAATATTCCTTAAAACCTTTTTTTTATCTGTAAATTGCTTTTTTCGAATACACACAATACTTTACAATTTGATTTAATTTAACTAAATTTGCATACCAACCCTTTGTACATATATCAATTGTGTTGATATATATATTTTTATCTTTTCATATAATTAACTTGCATACTAATTCTGTACATATTTAAAATATCTTTCTTTTTTTCCAAAAAATTGTTTATGTTTAAAGTGCAAGTGTCCCTAGGGGACATAGCTCTCTAAGTGGAAATAAAGAAATAAAATATCCATAAATATAGTTATTAAATCTTTTTTTTTAGATATTAAAGTAAACGTCTAAGGATGCGTATATTTTATTAAACGTTTTTAGAGCTTTCGGTATAACGCTCTTCTACAGAAAAATTTATACAAGTTTCATTTTATATCAATTTTCTTGTAGAAGGGCGTTATTCCGAAAGCTCGAAACGTTTAATAGAAAATACCCAACCCTAAACGTTTACTTTATTATCTAAAATTGTTAGCAAAGGGTTATATTGTTAATTCTAAATAGTTAGTATACACCAAACAAAACGTAGAGCAGCTTGCATCTTTAAAACATACCCCTCCTTTCTTTAAAGTGATAAACCTGTTGTACAAAGATTTTCAATAGTGTTTATTTAAAATTATTGTTG